>PVHP010041412.1:0-15450 GCA_004024765.1 Zapus hudsonius | reverse complement strand
CCTGCATGTTCACATGCGCCTACATACATATACCTATAAAAATAAATGACATCCATGTCTAGGTTTCTACCCTCAGAACAAAGTGAAAACACACTGAATTCTACAGGAAACACCAGGAAAACATCCCACCGAACTTTACAGATTCACAATCTTCCTGTTTTCAGGTTTATTATTTTATTTATTTTTTCAACTCATTTTGACAAGACATGAGAAATGGAAAATACTAGGGAAATTGAACCACTGTGGAACAGACAACACTCCAGCAGACTCGGGAAGAGGGCCTGTCCAGAGCACCTCTGAATGACTGGAGCCTCTCCTCAAGTGTGTTCCATGGCTCTGAGTTCCATCTAGGTGACCACACTTGAGGTAGACACTTCATTGGCTGACTTCCCAGTCCGCAAGCCATTTTCCTCTCTGAGAACTAATTGTACAGGCAGGTGACTCAGTCAGTCACAATTGCCATACATGTCCTCATCCTTTCTCCATAAATTAATGGGCTGTGGGGTGAGTGTATCCAAATTCCTAGGAATCTGAGCTAAGACCCAGTCACAGGGAATCTCTCTACCAGTGTGTAACCAGAAGGGATGGAAACTCTGAAGATTTGAGGTCGCATAGGCAAGACTGATTGGTGCAATGACCACCAATGACCCCACTGAGGAGGACCCTCAGTGGAATAGGGGCAGGAGAGAAGGAAATAAGAATTTAACCCAATGGGAAAATGACCAACATACAATATGCTTACCACAGGCAAGTTCATAATTGATAAAAACTAAAATCAAATAGGCTATGCATCAAAAAGTAAACCTGGACAGAGAGGAGGGAAATGGGGGTACCATCACAAGATTAGCTCATATCATGTTATAATATGATAATTATTTATTGACAATAAAGATATTAAAAAATAAGCCCCATAACACACTAAAAAAATTCTTAAAAAAAATAAAAGTAAACCAGAAGGTCAATTTTGGGGTGATGGGTGATCCCAGTAAAGCATTTCACCACACAAGCATAATGACCTGAATTGGGAACCCCCCTACTCCTCATAAATGTCCGACAGCCTGCCTGTCATCCCGGTGTTGAGGAGGCAAAGATGTGGGGTGGAATCCCAGGGGCAAGATGGATAGCTGGCCTGGCTGAATTCATGAGCTTTAGATTTAAATCAGAGACCTGAGAACTTTCCTCAGTAAGGTGAAGAAAGTCATTGAAAAAGACACCTGTCATCTACCTCTAGCCTCCACTGCAACCCCCACACACATGTGAACATGCATGCACACAGAAAGACATCCCACACATATATACATACATAAAATAAAAAGAAGATCCAGGGTTGGGGAGATGGCTCGGTGGTTAAAGGCACTTGCTTGCAAAGCCTACTGGTCTGGATTGGCTTGGATTCAATTCCCCTGCACCCATTTAAAGCCAAGTGCACAAAGTGGCGCGTGCTTATGGAGTTTGTTTGGAGTGGCTGGAGGCCCTGTCATGCACATTCCTGTTAATTCTCTCTCTCTCTCTCTGCTTGCAAATCAATAAATAAAAATGTATTTAAAAAAGCAAAAATAAAAGTGTCAATTTTGTTTCTTTGTTGTTTTGGGTGTTGTGAGATAGGGTCTAACTATGTAGCTCAGGCTGGCTTGGAGCTCTGGATCCTCTTGCCTTCACCTTCTGAGCACTGGAATTACAGGCATGCACCACCACGCCTATTATAAAGGCCATTTAAAAATTATTTATGAGAGAGAGTATGTAATTACCAGGGTCTTTTTCCACATGTCACTTGGCATCCAGTTTTATATGGATGTTGGGTAATTGAACCTAGACCTGAAGGCTTTGCAAGCAAGCACCTTTAACCAGTGAGCAATCTCCCCATCCCTGAAAAGACCAATTTGAAAAGAGAGAGTTGAATGAATTTTGGAAGGGAAGGATGACAGACATGAGGAGGAATGGTGTGGCTTTTTATATAGTTCCTATCCTTAATATGAGTTATTCTGCCTTCTGATTTCTCAGAAGTAGCTTTTGTGTATTGTGTGTGTGTGTGCTGTGTGTGTGTGTTCATGCAGGCACACTAATGTCACCATGGTGCACATGTGAGGGTCAGAGGAAAGCTTTGGGTGCTGGTCTTTACCTTCCATTTTGAAACAGGGTCTCTGCTTGTTCACTGCTGTGTTGGCCAGGCTAGCTGGCCTATAAATTTCTGCTGGATTCTCCTGCCTCTGCCTCCCTTCTTGCTTTAGAGGTGCTGGTGTACTGGAGCCTGGCTTTAATGTAGGTTTGTGGATCCAAATTTAGATACTCATGTCTGTATGGCAAGCGCTTTATCAACTGAACTGTATCTCCAGCCCTTTTATGCATTTTTAAAAAGACAGCCTGACTTTGGGGTTGGGGAGATGGCTCAGTGGTTAAAGGCACCTGCATGAAACCCTGCTCATCCAAGTTCAAACCTCCCTGGTACACTCAGGCTGGGGGAGCAAGGTGGCATATGTGTCTGTGAGTGGGATTACAGGTGCATGCAGTCATTGTCAATGGCAAAGGGAGGTAGAGCCAGAAGAACCCAGAAGCCCTAAAGCTAGCTAGTCTGGTGTGTGCAGTGGTAAAGCAACATGACAGACCCTGACTCCAAAGAGGTGGAAGAAGAGGAGAGACACCTTGGGGCTGTCCTCTGACCTCTGCTTGTGTGCCTCCCTCGCATATACAGATACATATGCGTACATACGAGTAAATAAAGCAATTCAAAGATTATCTGATCCCCTGCTTACCATTCTCTCCACCTTTTATTTATTTAATAATTAATTAATTAGCAGGGCTGGGGATCTTACCTAGCTTGTGCTCCTTCATAAAGGAAAATCCCTAGGCTCCCCCACCCCAAACTACCTTTTTTTCTTTTTTTGCTACGTGGATTAGTTGACTAGTTCTTTGCATATCAGGAGACTTAACCTGTATAACTTTTACCAAAGGCATGCATTTTATTTATTTTACCCTCTTAGGCCTCCTGACAAGCCTGCCTCCCTTGGGGGCTGCTTCTCTGATTAACTGAAACCTGCATTGTGTTTACATCCTTTATAAACCACACATGTATCAGATTGTTTGGGCTTCTCTGGAGTATTTATGTTCTGTTGTGTAAACAAAGCATTGATATGACTTATACAACATGTATTATTTACCCAACAGGCTGTGTAAGACCTCCAAAGGAGCCATCATGGGCAGAAGTCCATCATCAGGCAGGTTGGAAGGCCTGACTCACTGCAGACTTTTGTGCAAGGGAATTTATGAAATGCATATTAACCATTCAATAAACTCGAATATCTGTGTGAACAGTTTAAAGCTGAGATAAGCCACTGTGAAAAAAAAAATGAAATCTATGCATAAAGGAGAAATAAATCTCTTGGGCTAGCTAATATTCTAGTGCTATTAAGCCAGAAAAGATAAACCTGCCAAGCCACTTCTTTAAAACAAATACCTGGGGATGGCTCAATGGTTAAGGTGCTTGCCTACAAAGCCTAACAACCTGGGTTCAATTACCCAGTACCCATGTAAAGCCAGACACAAAGGCATATGTGAGTTAATTTGCAGCTGGAGGCCCTGGTGCACTACTATTCTTTCTCTCTCTGCTTGCAAATAAATACATAAGACATTTTTAAAAAAACAAATACCTGTGATATGGGGAAATATTGGAACAGTTATACTTGGCTTTTACCATTGAATTTTCCCCTGAGCTTGTGTCCTCTAATGCAAAAGAATTATATACAGGGACAGAATTAAGTCATATTACACATTTATTTTAATTTAGTAAATTAGGAAAAGGGGAGTTAGATGTGGGAAGTTACAGAGTTCTCCAGCCACCAGTGTGGGGAGAACACGTGGAGAGTTTAACAGAACTTATATTGTTTAGCTAAATAAGCAAAAACAGAATAGATAACAGGGAGCTCCCATCATGAGAAGGAGAGGTTCATGAGGGAAAAAGTCTGGAGCCTGCCCCCGCCCCCAGCCATTACCTGGTGTTGGGAAAGGCCTTACCTTTCTGGAAATTCAGAGATCCTTCTGCAGCCTGGCCATGTGGGGAAAGAGGCCCACTTCCTCTTGGGAAGTTAATTTAAGTTCTCCCCAGGTGAGTCAGAGAGACAGCTGATTGGTTCATATTTGACCAATCAGTTTTAGCACCTAGGTTGTAGCTCTAATTAGACACTTCCCACTCAAGAGGAGGGGCTGTATCTACAGAGGTCTGCCCATCACAATCCCCCCTCTGAAGAAATAACCCTAACTGCTGTTACGGTACTAGGGTGTGAAATTTGGGGAAAAAAGCATCAGAAAGTACATACATGTTTAAAAATAAAAGCACCAGAAGTACATATATGTTTAAGAAACAAGAATTAACAATACCAATTTTGAACCCATTAAGAAGCAAGGCAAGCTTAACAGTGGCGAGCTCTGACTGAGGAGGGGTTAAGGAGGAGCTTGGCAACATTATGTGGGGTCTCACTCCTAAACTCTCACATATTTCCCCCCTCTCTTGAGGACACCCCAACTGCTGTTGGTAATGGGGATGTAGAAATCTCTCTCTCATCTATTTCCTGCTGACTAGGACATGAAGTTATGGCAGCTGGGGGGTATCCCTCAGAGAGGGGAGGGTCCCTAACTAAGGCCCAAGAGAGAAACCCCTTAGCCATATATCACATTGCCAAGATTTTGTCCTGTCTCACATTGTGAGGCAGGAGGTGGGGTGACTCCCTGAGAAGTGGGGAGTGTTCTACATAGGGTGTCCAGTGGAGAGTGGTTCAGTGTCAGGTTGCTGTCCACCATGGAAACTTGAGATCCATCCCCAGAATTGTTTATCAAATAGCATCGTAGCATCTGATATGGTCTGAGATGGTTCTTGTATGGCTTGTAAAACATATGACATATATTAATAGAGTTATTAAGAAGAGAAATATATATAGTATTTAATCTTAATAACAGCACAAGTGTCACCTAGGGTAGGAAAAAGGACCTTTAGAGCCCTGTGATTTTTTCTCATTATTAGAATTTAAAATTTAGCAGATTTTCTTAGTAGTATCTAATCCAATGGAAGGAATAAACATGCCAGACAATAGTCTGTCTGTATCTAAATTTGTAAATAAGTTGAGCATGTTAAGGTGTTCACCTTGTCTTCCCTATATTTAAGGAAGTTTTAAAATATATTTTCCAATCCTTCCTGGGGCAAGCCAGTGACAGAGATTGGTGTCACAAAACCTCTTTTCTGTCAGTGTGAGCTGTCCAGTATATATTTATTTTAGATTCCATCCTGTTAGAGACCATTTTGATGGTTGGAGGCTTATAACATTTAGTCATAGGATTAGAACTATTATTATATATCTTTGGTTATAAATTTCTCTCTGAGTGTTTAAGACCTGGTATAAAGCCAAGATTTAACAAGTTTATCCTTTTGGGTGTCATGATGGCTCTCCAAGGAGGAATTGGGGTCTGAGAGAAGCGCTGTGGCTTCCTCAGCATTATCTCTGTCAGTGAGGCAGAGTCCAGGTCATGCTGACCTTGGTTTTCCCTTAGTTGGGAAATTCTTAGGACAATTAGTCTGCGTTTGACTCTCCTGTATGTGCTGTACACTGATTTGTTTCTGGGTTTCCATGTCCTCCTTGTTGAGAAGGACTGGTGACCTTCAGAGAAGCAGTGTAAAAACACTCCTGTATGGCCCTTTATCTCCTGTGGCCTTTGTGACCTAGGAACAGAGGCCAAAACATTAGCCTATTTGTCCCATGATGCCAATTGGATTTGACTTTTATATAGGTAGTTAACACACTTAGAGAGGAATTTGTATTAACCCTGTAGGATAGATGTATCCATATTGACATTTAAATTTACTAATAAGGCATATCTAATTAGAGAATGACATAATCTTTTAGTCTATCTTGTCCAACCTTGAGTTTACTTATTTGGAACAGTTTAGGCCATAACATTTTATGACTCTTACTATAGACAAAACATAGTTTTGACAATATTTTTAGCAATAAGTCTAACTATAGAAATCTAACCTGGAAGATCAAGAACCAACCAGCAAGACAGCATCTATGTTTGAAAACATATCAATTATCCAGGATGGTTTAGAAACTCAAATTGTCCTCAGATGTCTGAACTTGTATCCTGGAATAGGGAATATGTCTTAAAGAGTTAGTTTAAGTACACGAAATAAGACAATTGTTGAAATAATATCTTAGATAGAGATTTTGTGATTACTCACAATAAGGCAGAGTCTGGTCCTGTCAAATCAGAACAGCTGAGTTTTAATATAATCCTTGGTGAATCTGTTTTCTAGAGAGGAAACCTTTGACAACCAATGTTGTTAGTTTAACTTTAGGCACTAAGTAGCCTGATATATAATAGAGATTCTTACAAACATAAGACAATTTTTATGTTCTATCATTGACAGAAATTTTATAAGAGCTTAACTTAAGTTCCTTCAACCTATTTACCTAATTGGAGGATAGAAGCCACAATGGCTGAAATTAAACCTTAAAGTTGTATAAGTCCAATGATGATCTTTTTATAGCATTAGCATAAATAAATAGAAACCATCTAAACCCACAATGTTTTTAGATGTGAGAACCTTATTTTAGAAAGTTAATACCAGTAAGCAACCTTTATCTTAAAATTTTAATTTGTCCAATAATTCACACATTGACAAAGAAATATAGTTAGCTTGGGTGAGTACCTTAAGAGTTCTTTTTGTATATTTCTTAACCCATGAACAATTAAGTATTTGTGAGCTGTTGGTGAGTAACCTTAACCATAATAGTTAAACCTTAGCATCAAGAATAAGGTCTCAGAAGGGCCTAGCAACATTTTCCTTCGGGACAGTTTCCGCAAATGTGTCCCCCTCTGTATACCAAGGAAACAATCTTTGGTGATGTCCCCTTTCCTGAAAGGGGGCCTTCCTTAGGCAACCTTTTATATTGATGCTGGTTATTTATTTATTTTTATCCCCTTTGTTCCCTTTTGGCTTTCAATTGTAATAACACCAGTTGGAACTCAGAGCAGCTGTTTAAGCTCTTGGTTGCTTTAGCCACCAATTTTTTTTAAGTTAGCATGCTTTTCTAATTGTCTCCTTTAATTCTTGAAGAAAGGCAAGAGGCAGTTTGTTATAAAATTGCCCTGTGCTAAGTGGAGACTTTGGGACTATATTAGAAGCTGAATATTCCACCTGAAACAGCAATGGAGAAAAGAGGAGCAGAAGACTCGAATCAGAATGTGCCTGATTCTGGTTCTCATCTCTGCTGTAAAGGGGGGCACCTCTTCAGAACCAGATTTGGGACAAGAGGCTTGGGGTGTTCCCTGTAGCCTGGAATCCAAATTAGCTTGTCCCAAATCTAAGAAGACATATAGTGCATTCTATGTGTTTTCTTGAAGCTAGGAGAGTTACTTCAGAAGGGCCATGACCTGCAATTCTTAAGGCCCAGTCTCCAAGCTAGAATTCTCCAGATCCCCCCAGCAGGTGTCCCATATCATGGCATATGGAAGTACCCTGAGGCATGAGTCAGGTGACCAGTGTGGAGATTTGCACAACCCCGTGTCTTTAATTCACCTAACCACTCAGCTGGGGGATGTAGCCTGGGACCTTGGATGTAGGTCCCTTGTCTGTGTGTGTTTCAGGGTGGCCTTGGAACTATGGCTCTGTTGCTTTCTTTAAGGGGAATCTATAACTATTTTAAGTCTAGGGATATGAGGCATGGTTTTATACCATGTGCTGAGATTAAGAATGTCATACCCAGTAAATCTTAATATTTACTAGTATCCCTTATAAAAGAAAATTGAGTCCCTCTCTTTCTTGCATCTCTCTCATTACCTTCTCTCATCACTTACTCATTACGTTCTGTCATCCTTTCAAGGCCCCGCTATAATCCTTTCTATATTTCTCTCAATTATTGAGAGAAATCCCTCCTTAATACTCTTATTTAGTACCTTCTAAAATTCATTCTATATATTCCTTCTTTCAAGTTCCAATAAAATTACTTCTTATTATGAACATCATAACATATCTAGCATTTACAATTTCCTCTTTTCCCCATTATATAGAACCACTATTGAGGGAAGTAACCATAGAAGAGAGAATAAAAGCTGATATCAGGTGTTTTTAATAACTCAATCATCTGATTTCCTTAAGAACAGCTCTATATTTTAAGCAAGCCTAATGACTGAACCAGTTTAAATATCGTTTTTTCCTTAAACCATGGGTTGATTACTTCAGCTAGGACTAGAATTAGAAGTCACTGAGCCAAAAACTATAACTGGAGTGATCAAGTCCAGTGGTAGCAGTGGTCAGTTTAAATGGTCTTACAAGCAAAAGAACAGTTGCACTCTGTTTATAAATCTTAGGCTAGAGATTCATTTAGTACTTAAAGCTGACCTGTGGTGGTCATTTCCTTTAAAGCTTGTTATGACTAGTCCTTTTGCAAAAACCCAAAGCAAGTACTATATTTACCAAAATTTAGATGTAGATCCTTTCCTTTCTAAGAATGTCAAATAAGTATAACCATTGAAAAGTGTCTCTAACCATTGAACAACCTGGTCCTTAACACACTTATAAGAAGACACTTTTTAGGGATGTATTTTACTTATTATAAGCATGCAGAAAACAGATAGCATTTACAGTAGACAATGTCTCTAACCATTGAGCAATAGATGAGAAAGGAAACCTTTCTTTCTCTTTGACTCAGTTTACCCATATAATCATGGACTTCAGCACCACAAAGAAGATACAAATCTCCTTGTGTTATTATTTCCTTTACATTCATCACCAACTGGAGGGCCAGTCCAGTTTATGAGGAAGCATTGGGAAATATGTCTGTCTCTGGAGTTTGGCTTTAGGAGAGCTCTGTTCTAAAGTCAAAGCCAATTGAGCACATAAGTATATGCTTTTTCTATTGTTAAGTCCATGAGCACTAATATCTATAGTTGGCTTTAATAGGAAAATTGGCATCCAACACATATCCGTCTAGAGAACTTAGTCACTTATTCTTTATAGAATTCAGAGAAATCATACCAATTTGACTTAGCTTTTATCTAATAGTAGATATATTCTAGTATTAAAAGAATTAGGCATTTCCTGTATGTAACACCTTTATGAATATAAGTTTAAGAAAACTGACAAACCATATTTAATATCACATATTTATAGATTTTATACTATATTTTAGAATGTTATCTTTGAAACCTTTTAATATATATATATATGATAATTCACCCATTGGCAGAATTTTCAAAACTGATCAAGGTTAACCTGGGAAAACAGAAGTCTGTACCATAGTTAAAATTTATAGCACTGTACAATTAGGAAGTGCCTTTGAATAACCCAGAAAGAGGAATATTTATTAGCCCAGTGAGCATACCTGTCACCACCCCTGCCTCAGGTCTGTAAAAATACCACATGTGTTACAAGGCTTAATTCACTCTGAACAAATGGTTCCATAGAAAAGACTTCACAATTAAGCCATTTTTGTATTTATTTCCTTATTTATCAGGAACTTAAAAGTTCCCATTTTTCTGAGCATGTCTTTAGGGGCCTTGTCACTTTAAAACCACCAAAAGGCTGGCAGGATCAGTGGAGCTGGGGGAAGAGACCTCAGCCACACCTATGGAGGTATGCAGACACACCTTTTTTTTTCCATTTCCAAAAAGCTATGAAAATTGAACTAAGAATTATAAATCGCGGCCCCACTGTTTTTGAATTAAGAAGCCCAGGGTCAGCCTAAAGCCTGTGTTATATAGGAAGTTTTAATCCACAGTGCTTGCAGAGGCTGTGTTCCAGGTTAACTTTCTGTCTCATTCCTGCCAGCGAATGCAGGGATGTCCCAGGTTACTCTGCCTGCAGTGAGACATTTTTGTACTCAGTGTCCTATCTAGGGGCTGCCTGGGGCAGCCCACTTGGTCCCATGAAGGCTGCTGAGCATACCTAAGAGGCTGCAGTGTTCCACACCCTTTGCTTCAGGGCTCTTCCGCCCAAGGATCAAAAGATCAGCCTAGTTTCATCCAGGAAAAGCATCAGAAAGGAAACATTTTTATTCTCTTAAAGTTTAAAATTAGAATAAATGTGGAAATTAAAAATGATTTAGACCTCGGTGCAGACCTCCAAATATGATACAGGGAAATATTGGCACAGTTATATTTGGCTTTTACCATTGAATTTTCCCCCAAGTTCGTGTCCTCTAATGCAAAAGAATTATACATAGAGACAGAATTAAGTCATGTTACACATTTATTCTAATTTAGTAAATTAGGAAAGGGGGAGTTAGATGTGGAAGTCTCCCAGTCACCACATGGGAAGTTACAGAGTTCTCCAGCCACCAGTGTGGGGAGAACATGTGGAAAGTTTAACAGGACTTATATTATTTAGCTAAATAAGCAGAAACAGAAAAGATAACAGGGAGCTCCCACCATAAGGAGAGGTTCATGAGGGAAAAAGTCTGGAGCCTCCCTGGAAATTCAGAGATCCTTCTGCAGCCTGGCCATGTGGGGAAAGAGGCCCACTTCCTCTACGGAAGTTAATTTAAGTCCTCCCCAGGTGAGTCAGAGAGACAGCTGATTGGTTCATATTTGACCAATCAGTTTTAGTACCTAGGTTGTAGCTCTAACTAGACACCTCCCACTCAAGGGGAGGAGTGGAAGGGGAGGGGTGGTCCCTGCAGACACCTGACCGTCACACCTGGTTCATGCATGGTTCTTTGAATAGAAAACCAATCTGTTTCTTTCACTGGACAGTATTGGGTTCAGTACTTCCTCTATAACCCTTGGTACATAAACAGATACTCAATTCACTTTGCTGAATGACTTGTGTAAGTTATTTCATTTCAGTTTGTAATTTATTTTAATTTTATTTGGTTTTTTTATGTTTTTTTTATGTCGATGTGCATTTGTGTGCACATATGTATGGAGACCAGGGTTTGATGTTTGGTGTTTGGTGTCTTCTCCCTCTGCCACTCTTGATCTTATTTAAAAAAAAAAATATATATATATATATATATATATATATATATATATATCATATATATGTATATATACATATGCACATATATGTATATATACATATATACATATATATACATGTATATATAATATATATACATATACATATATTTGGTTTTTTGAGGTAGGGTCTCACTCTTGCCTAGGCTGACCTGAAATTTACTATGTAGTCCAGGGTGGCCTTGAACTCATGGTGATCTTCCTACTTCTGCTTCCCGAGTGCTGGGATTAAAGGCATGTGCCACCATGCCTAGCAGAAATATTTTAATTTGTATATTTATTTGCAATTATGTAGGTACTATGGAATTGAACCCCAGTATTTAGGCTTTGTAGGCAAGTATCTTCACTGTTTAGCCATCTCTCCAGCCCTCCACCTTATTTTTTGAGACAGGGTCTTGCACTGAACCTGGAGCCCCCTGACTTGGCGAGAGTAGCGAGCCTTAGAGATACTCTTATTTCTGCATCCCCAGCACTTGGGGTTACATGTGTGTGCTGTTTTTGACATGGGTGCTGGGATTAAACTTGGTTCCCCACACTTTCTCTTTAACCATAAACCATCTTCCTAGCCCCATTCTTTGCTTTTTTAATCCCAGTGTTAATGATTATACATAGTCATCGCATAATATTTCAGTATGTGCATCCAGTGCCATGATCATCACGAGATTGCATCTTTTCCCAATTGCTTTGTTTGGAACCTTTGGAGCTCTTCTCTTTTGGTTCTTCATAAAATATATAATACATCACTGAACTACAGTTACTGAGCTGGAATGTAGAATATTAATACATATTCTTCTATCTAACTATGTTTCAATCTCCAGTATCCAGCTTCCCTATATTACCTCCCTATAGCCCCATTCTACAATAAGAAACTGTGACTCTGGAATGACAAATAATTTCTTCAAATCTGTAAGTGTGAAAGCTTGACTCTAACCTATGGTAGCTTCAAAGAGGAAGTAACCACAGCAAAATGTGTGCTGGTGATAAGACATTATTGCGACAACTGTCATAATGCAAAAATCATGGGTTCAGAAGAAAACAACTCAGGTGTGTTGTTACATGTCTGTAATCTTAGCTTCTTAATCTTAGTAGGCAGAGCAGGAGGATTAGGAGTTCAAGGTCATCCTTGGGTACTCGTAGGTCTATGGTAATAACACCAAGGCTGGCAGCACTGGGAATTAAAAGGTTGGGAGGAGGGTCAAAGGACCCTCACCTGGAATTCCAGCCATCAGCGTCTTCTGACCCCACCCTGCCCCGTCTGCAGCAAGAGATCTTGGGAGATGCTAGAACATCCAGGAAGTGCCAAGTTATCTGAAAGTAAGACTCCATGATGTGGTTTCCAAGAGGTTGTCATTGATGAAGGGGCTATTTTGGGGTCACCCATACTTCTGAAAGTAACCCCTCACCCATACTTCTAAAAGTAAGCTCAAGGAACTCATTGGTTCCCTTAGGTGGACTTGGGTGGAACCTTTACTTGGGTCTGTCTTTGGTGCCCTACCTCAGGTGAACAGACATTGATTCACGTCTCCCCAGGAAAAGTAACATAGCAGACAGAGGCGACATATCATTATCCTTGCTGTTGATTGAAATGCCAGAGAATGACAACCCAGAGACAGAAAGAAAACCAGCGTCTTGCATTTCCATATTATCTAGCGTTTTCTGAAATAAATCCCCCACTCCTGTGTGAATTTGGCCTTTATGGGCCTTTGAAATCAGAAAGAATTCACACCCATGGAATTGGAGACTCAGTGGCTAGTATTTAAAAATGGGAAAGAAATACAACAGACTAGAGCGCTGGAGACAGGGAAAGAAGTTGCTTTCCTATCTCACTGCACTTGGCAATCTGTTCTGTCTGACAGGCATAGCCAGGAAAGCTTTGTTTGTGCTGACAGGGGGGTTTCCCTGAAAAGTCAAATCAAGGTTGTTGTATCCTGTAATTACAAAGCTAAAAAGCAATTGGAAACATATATATTCAGAACCGTCAGATTTTTTTTTTTTTTGTGTGTGTGTGTGTGTGTGTTTGTGTGTGTGTGTGATTTCCAGGTGACACAAGCCAAGGGCACACTGTCAGGTAACGATTTTCCTATTCAACCCATTCCTTGCTGTCTTAGCACCATTATTCAAATAAGTGAATTCTGTAATTAGCCTCACCGACAGCACATGTATTATCCAGGAGACGATTCATTAAGATTGCCTTTCCTCAGCCATTTCTTCTCTCACCTTCCTGGCTCCACAAGACAAGGCTCCTCAGGTTAGGATCCACAGTTGAGCCAACATTGTCCCAGAGATGGAGCTTTGCATAGGAACACAGGAACAAGGTGACCTGTGTGGGGACCGTATGAGTTGAGTAAGGGTGTTCTCACATTCGTGTCATGATTAAAGGTAACAGACTCTAAGTGAGCTCCTAATTTTTTTGTTTGTTTGTTTATTTTTGCTTTTTCGAGGTAGGGTCTCACTCTAGCCCAGGCTGACCTGGAATTCACTATGTAGTCTCAGGCTGGCCTTGAACTCATAGTGATCGTCTTACCTCTGCCTCCCGAGTGCTGGGACTAAAGGCGTGCGCCACCATGTCCGATGAGCTCCTGATTTGAGTTAAAAGATGCAGTGGTTCATGTGTGATCTCCTTGGGTTCTGTGTTCTGAGAGATTTCCTTACATATTCAATTTATTTCTTTGAGCTCCCCCTTAACCATGACCCATTGCTTTCTGAGCAAGTGGCCTTGCTCATTCACACAGAATAAATTCTCTATTCACCCCAGGAGTGTCACATAGAGCTGGGGTGACAAGCTGGTAGCTTGCACTCCAATTCATTGGGAGTTGGTTCTAGGTAAAGAATAGTCACACAAGCCATCTGCTGGATTGAGGGATGCAGCTGAGTAGAGCATAAGAGACAGGAGGGAACTTCGAGTCGGTCCACTGGATTCTCTTGGCATAGAGGAAGCCCATCTCTTACACGGATCCATGTAGCTGGCCAGCCTCGTGGCTTGAACATCGAGCTACAGCCCAAGACAGTATCAATATCCAGCTTTGGTCCAGTGGGTTCCATCTCTACAAGGTCTGTCGCTCATTAGCTCCCAGTTACTACAGTCTTCCCTTGGCTCAATATGTTCTCATGGTCTGTTCTCCAACCATTGCCTCAGAGTGCAACCATTAATATCAAGTGAGAAGGTGCATGGTGTACACAGTGATTTTGTATCAAGGGCTGTGATTTCTATAGGAAATCCTCCATGATCTTAGTTTTATTTGAGAAAAATCCTCTGGTAACACTCTTCCTCCATTTGTTTTTTGAGACACATCTCATGTAGCCCAGACTGGCCTTAGACTCACTCTATACAGCCAAGAATGGCCTAGAACTTCTCATCTCTTGCCTCCCAAGTGCTAGGATTATAGCTTTGTGTCACCATGCCTGGCTTCTACCTTCACTTTCTTCATATGAACAGCTAGCATGTAACACAAGTCACCACCCCAAACACCTCCAATTTTTTTTTTTTAATTTAAAAAATTGATTTTTGTATGTGTGTATGAGTGTGCCAGGATCTTTGGTCCTATGGTCACTGCAAATGAATGTCCATCTTGTTTTACATGGGTGGCTGGGGAATTGAACCAGGGTCTTCAGGCTTTGTAAGCAAGCACCTCTAACCACTGAATCATTTCCTCAGCCCCACCAATTTGTATTACTTTAGTCAACTTTTACCGAAAAATTGCAAGTAACTTAAATGTCAAGGTCAAAGAAAATAGTTTCAGGCTGCGGTTGTGGCCACGTGGGTTGAGTGCCTGCCAGGTATACACAAAACTGTGGTTCAATCTCCAGTACAACATAACTCTGGTGTTGTGGTGAACACCTGTAATACCAGCACCCAGGAAGTGAAAGAAGGAGTATCAGAAGTTCAAGGTCATTCTCAGAGTTTGAGGCCAGTTTGAACTACATAAGGCCCTATCTCAAAAAAAAAATTTTTTTTTGAAAGCGTTAGCTTGGGAATAATTAGCTCACAGCTTTGGGGATACTTAATGTTCTTTGTCAAGCCATTGGCTATGCTCTGAAGGTTGGGTTCTTAATTCTTCTTGGTTGTGAGTTTCATGTCTTGATCCTTGGCTTTGTTTGGGAGTGAGGTCTGGGAATTCACCAGGGATGAAAACCAAGGCATCCTACTCCTGGATTCCTAAGGAGAGGAAAGTAAGGCAGACATTTGATTCGGTATTCACGATCAGTGGTTGAAAAAAACATAGTCTGTCATGTTTTAAAAGCCAAGGGGTTCTAGTCACAGGAATGACTACCCAGGGGAAATGTGTAAAAAAAAAGTCTGGTCTCATTCTTGCACTTTTCCCGTTAGAAGCTTATGACGATGAGTTAAGTTTACTGCACTTCTGCTGTGCGCCAGGAGATTTGTATGTAACATAACCTTCATGACATGATTTTCCACATTCCACAAATAGAACGACCATGAATCTGAAA
>PVHP010041411.1:0-15432 GCA_004024765.1 Zapus hudsonius | reverse complement strand
TGGTGGCGCACGCCTTTAATCCCAGCACTCGGGAGGCAGAGGTAGGAGGATTGCTGTGAGTTCGAGGCCACCCTGAAACTACATAGTGAATTCCAGGTCAGCCTGGACTAGAGCGAGACCCTACCTTGAAAAACCAAAAAAAAAAAAAATATATATATATCTTTGGGCTGGAGAGATGGCTCAACGGTTAAGGCACTTGCCTCCAGTGCCTAAGGCCCCCAGTTCAATTCCCCAGGACCCACATAAACCAGACCCTGGTTCTCTCTCTATCTCTCTGCTTGAAAATGAATAAATAAAATATTAAAAAAAAAAAAAAAAAAAACAGACACTTAATTCCACTCAGAATCACTGTGAGTTCAAGGCAAGAGTGGACTAGACAGTGAGTTTGAAGCCAGTATGACATAGTGTGACCCTATCTCAAAAAAGCAAAAACAAAAAAAGCAGACCCTCCAGAGAACAAGTCTGCCCTCTCTCCGTGTGACATTCTACATGTTCCAACTTGGCAAATTAAAACAGCAAAAACTAGCTGGGCATGGTGGCGCACGCCTTTAACCCCAGCACTCGGGAGACAGAGGTAGGAGGATCGCCGTTGAGTTCGAGGCCACCCTGAGACTACATAGTGAATTCCAGGTCAGCCTGGGCTAGAGCGAGACCCTACCTCAAAAAACCAAAAAAAAAAAAAAAAAAGACAGCAAACACTAAACTGGGCGTGGTGGCATATGCCTTTAATCCCAGCACTCAGGAGGCAGAGGTAGGAGGATCGCCATGGTAGGAGGATCACCATGAGTTTGAGACCACCCTGAGACTACATAGTGAATTCCAAGTCAGCCTGGGCTAGAGCAAGACCCTACCTCAAAAAAACAAAAAGAAAAAATATCAAAACCCCCCAGCAGATAATAGTTACCTCACACATCATTTCACAGGGTCAAGAGTCAGAATGGCTGTTTTCCCAAGCTGTCAAACCTGGGCTGTTATCCTTCGAGGCTAGCTGGGGTGGGGGATCTGCTTCCAAGGAGGAGCAGGCACATGGTTATTGTTGGGTGGCTTAGTTCCTCATCAGGAAACTTCTGAGGCTACTCACATGACAGCAGTGACCAGAGTGAGTCAGAGCAGAGACAGTTGTACCCTTTTAACCTTCTATCAGCAGAGCTATGCTGTTACTTCTGCCCTAAAGGACGGGTCACTAAAACCAACCCTGAGTCTATGTGGGAGGGGCGACCCATGTGTAAACAGGGCCAGGGGCCACTGAGGGCCATTGGAGAGGCTGCTCTTTGTGAGCCATTCCTCACACCTGCTGATCACATAACCTCATCCCAAGCCACTCCTTCCCAGTCAGGCTGCTCTGATTCAGGTTCAGGTTCAAGAACAATAAATCAATCTGGTTAAGTGTTTCCTCAGCATTTTCTTTTTTTTTTTTTAATATTTTATTTATTCATTTTCAAGAGAGAGAGAGAGAGAGAGAGAGAGAGAGAGAGAGAGAGAGAATGCACCAGGGCCACCACCTGTGGATCTGGCTTATGTGGGTCCTGGGGAATTGAACCCGAGGCCTTAGGCACTGGAGGCAAGTGCCTTAATCGCTGAGCCATTTCTCCAGCCCTCCTCAGCATTTTCATTTGGAGAAGAGACTGCCTTTTGGAAGTTGGAGTTGTGGGTTGTATTTTGCAGGCAAGAGGCTTAACCACTGAACCATCTCTCCAGCCCAGTATTATTATTATTTTTTTCCCTGAGGCAGGGTCTCACTTTAGCCCAAGCTGACCTGGAACTCACTCTGTATAGATCCTCCTACCTCTGCTGGGAATACAGGTGTACTTCACCAGGTCCGGCTTGTTTTGGGAGGTGTGGATTACAGACTGCTGTGAGCATTTTCCATGATGTGAGGACTAGCTGTGTGGAAGGGAGTCAGGCCCCAGAGTGTTAGAAAGGAGGAAGACTGACCTCTGCATGTCAGACCCACTCACTGGAAAGGGTGTGTACTTCCCTTGGGTTCTGTCACAAGACCATCTCTCTTATTTTGAGATGCACGTATGTACCACTGTGCTTGGCTGTCTAACCTCCGTTTTCAATTTTAATTTAATTTTTTTTAGTTTTTTGAGGAAGGGTCTTGTTCTAACCCAGGTTGACTTGGAATTCACTATGTAGTCTCAGGGTGGTCTGGAACTCACAGTGGTCCTCTTACCTCTGCCTTCTGAGTACTGAGAATAAAGGTATATGCCACCACACTCGGCTTAATTTTCAGTTTTTTATTTTATTTATTAATTTTCAAGGAGATAGAGAGAGAGAGAGAACACCAGGGCCACCACCTTGTGGGTCTGGCTTATGTGGGACCTGGGGAATTGAACCCGGGGCCTTAGGCACTGGAAGCAAGTGCCTTAACCGCTGAGCCATCTCTCCAGCCCAATTTTCATTTTTATTTGCAAGCAGAAAGAGATAGAAGAGAAATAGAGAGAGACAGAGAGAGAGATTGAGTGTGCCAGCATTTTCAGCCTCTGCGAATGAACTCCAGATGTATACTCACTGTGCATCTGGCTTTATTAGGTGTTAAACTTCCATGAGTTTGAGGCCACCCTGAGACTATTTTAGTGACATAGTGAATTCCAGGTCAGCTTGGGCTGCATACATACAGTGAGACCCTATCTCAAAAAAAATTTTTTTGATGCAGGAAAGCATTTGCTTATCTGTTGGGTGGCCTCCCAAGCTGTTTATTTTGTCCAGTAGAACAGGATTTTGTGTCTAGAAAGCGGCTGTATTGGCTGTGTTTACTATACAGCTCACGGGCAGTCATCAACAGAACTATTCCTCTGCCTAAAGCCCTGGGTTCAATTCCCCAGGTCCCACATAAGCAAGACCCACAAGGTGGTTGCCCTGGTGCACTCTCTCTGTCTCTCTGTCTCTCTCTCTCTCTCTCTCTGCTTGAAAATGAATAAATAAAATATTTAAAAAAGGAACTATTCCTCTGCAAAACCTATTTTCTTCTTAAAGGGTGAAGGTCTTGTATCCTTGGGTCTTGAGATCAAGGTCACAGTTTGTCACTGGTTGCCTTGTCCAGGATCCTCATGGTCTTGGTCTTCACAGTGTTTCAGCAAATCAAGGGCAGCCTTGCCACTGTCCTTTCCTATGAGCCACATTGAACTTTGGATAGCCATAGCCTCCCAGGGAGGGGCTCCTAACCAGTGAGTGTGCCACACCCCAATCTTTTGTGCCAGCAGGCTTTGCCTTTGTCCCTTTTGCCCCATAGGGACTTTCCAAAGTTCTGTCCCCCAGAGACTACTGGCCTTTCTCAGGTCTTGGAAATGCAGGGGGGGGAAAAGGTTAAAAGCAAGGCTACAGATCCAGACAGTACTGAAGACATCACTCAGAGCAGATTCTGGTCCCATAATAAAAAATCTGGTGTCACATACCTTTAACCCCAGCACTGAGGAGGAAAAGGTAGGAGAATCACTGTAAGTTTGAGGCCAGCATAGGACTACAGAATGAATTCCTTGTTAGCCTGGGCTAGAGTGAGACCCTACCTTAAAAAAAGAAAAGCCGGGCATGGTGGCGCATGCCTTTAATCCCAGCACTAGGGAGGCAGAGGTAGGAAGATTGCTGTGAGTTCAAGGCCACTCTGAGACTACATAGTGAATTCCAGGTCAGCCTGGACTAGAGTGAGACCCTACCTTGAAAAACAAAACAAAACAAAACAAAACAAAAAAAAAAAAGAAAAGAAAATCAAAGACAGGTGGAGGAGTGATGAGGAATTGGTGGTTGGGAGCTCTAAGGCACAGTTGTTGGGGAGGGATAGTTGATGACATTCCCCAAACTGCTTGCAAAGAATAAAGGAGGCTTTTTTTTTTTTTTTTTTTTTTTTTTTTTGGTTTTTCGAGGTAAGGTCTCGCTGTAGTCCAGGCTGACCTGGAATTCACTATGTAGTCTCAGGGTGGCCTTGAACTCATGGCGATCCTCCTACCTCTGCCTCCCGAGTGATGGGATTAAAGGCGTGCGTCACCACGTCCGGCTAAAGGAGGCTTTTTGAGGGACAACATAGAACTATCTTTTAAAGAGATTGACTGACTGGCTACTCTCTATGGACAATGAACTTGGTGCTAAAGTTTTTTGCTTGTTTGTTTGTTTGTTTGTTTGTTGAGGTAGGGTCTCCCTCTAGCCCAGGCTGACCTAGAATTCAATGTATAATCCCAGGGTGGCCTCAAACTCACGACGATTCTCCTACCTCTGTGCACCACCATGCCCAGCGCTGCTAAAGATGTTGAAGAAGGTGCTGGAGAGATAGCTCAGTGGTTAAGGCCTTTGCCTGCAAAGCAGAAGGGCCCAGGTTGGATTCCCCAGTGCCCACATAAAGCCAGATGCACAAGGTGGTGCATGAGTCGGGAGTTTGTTTGCAGTGGCTGGAGGCCCTGGTATGCCTGTTCTCTCTCTCTCTCACCATGCCCGGCAAGTTCTCTGTAATTTTTAAAAAATATATTTTACTCAAAAATATTTTAATCAATTCATTTATTAGAGAGAGAGAGAGAGAGAGAGAGAGAGAGAGAGAGAGAGGCAGATAGAGTATGATCATAATCATACCAGGGCCTCTTGCCACTGAAAATGAACTCCAGATCCTCCAGATACATGCGACACTTTGTGCATCCTTACATGGTACTGGGGAATCAAGCCATGTCCATCAGGATTTGCAAGCAACTGTCTTTTAACTACTGAACCACCTCTCCAGCCCCTGAGGTCCGTTTTAAATACATCCTTTTCTTTGGCTCATGAATAGACTTGAGAAAGGCCAAGGTGTCCCCATTCTCTCTCTTTCTCTCACTGTCTGCTCTTTCAAATAAATACATACAATATTAAAGAAACAAGAAAGCTGGGCATGGTGGCGCACGCCTTTAATCCCAGCACTCCGAAGGCAGACGTAGGAGGATTGCCGTGAATTCAAGGGCAGCCTGAGACTGCAGAGTGAATTCCAGGTCAGCCTGGGCTAGAGAAACAAGAATGCGTTAGGGAAGATACCACCTGGACTGAGATGTGTAGAGGAAAGGAGCTGGTTCTCTGTGTTTGTTCTGTTGCTGAGGAAATGACCTCAGACCAGCTGCTGTGTGCAGTGAGGGTGACCACTAATGTAGACTTGGAGACAAGTGGCTGGGGTGGTGGCCAGCAGGCTGGTGTCAAAGAGGAACGAGGCGTAACATGTTGCTTTCTGTTCTGTGACTTTCTTACTTTTTCTTCTTTCTTCCTTTCTTTTCTTTCTTTCTTCCTTCTTTCTCTTTCTTTATTCTTTCTCTCTCTTCCTCTTTCTTTCTTTCTCTCTCTTTTTAACGTAGGGTCTTGTTCTAGCCCAGGCTGACCAGGCTGACTATTGTAGTCTCAGGGTGGCCTTGAACTCAAGGCAATCCTCCTACCTCTGCCTCCCAAGTGCTGGGATTAAAGGCGTGGTCCACCACACCCATTTTATTCTGTGACTTTCTAAAAAAATAAGTATTTATTTGTATGTGCTTTACATGTGTGTGTATGGGCATGCCATGGACTCTTGCTTCTGCAAACAAATGCCAGACACATGCTTCACTTTTTGCATCCAGCTTTATGTGGACCCAGATCAGATGCTTTGCCAGCAAGCACTTTTAACTGTTAAGTCATTTTCTCAGTCCTCTTTGTGACTTTTTTTGTAGTGTTTTTTTTTTTTTTAAACTCTTCAGACACGTGCGCCACCTTGTGCATCTGGCTTTACGTGGGTACTGGGGAATTGAACTCGGGTCCTTATACTTTGTAGGCAGACGCCTTAACTGCTAAGCCATCTCTCCAGTCCTTCCCCCCTTTTTTAAGTAGGGTCTCTCTTTAGCCCAGGCTGACCTGGAATTCACTATGTAGTCTCAGGCTGGCCTCAAACTCACAGTGATCCTCCTACCTCTGCCTCCTTAGTGCTGGTATTAAAGACCTGAACCACCACACCGGACACTTTATGACTTTTTAATGTCAATACTTTATTTACTAAATTTTTTGTTGTTGTCATACAGAAAGTAAAAATGCTGAGCCAGGTTTGATAGCACATGTCTGTAATACCAAGATTTGGGAGGTGGAGATAGGTTGATCAGGTGTGCAAGGCTAGCCTCAGGCAATGTAGCTCAGCATGTACTGAGCTCTGAGTTTGATCCCCAGTACCATGTAAACCAGGCACATGCCTGAATTCCAGCATTCAGGAGGTAAAGTTAAAAGGATTAGAAGTTCAAGGTCATCCTTGGCTATGTACTTAAGCCATCCTGGGCTACATGAAACCCTGTCTCAAATAAACAGAAACAAGCTGACTTTGGTGGTGTATGCTTTTAATCCCAGCACTCAGGAGGCAGAGGTAGGAGGATTGCTGTAATTTGAGGCCAGCCTCAGGCTACATAGTGAATTCCAGGTCAGATTGGGCTAAAGTTTGAGACCCTATCTCAAAAAACAAACAAAGAAAGAAAACAAAAATCCAACCAGAAACAGTGGTGAAATGTGTCTTTAATCCCAGCACACAGGGGCTGAAGGGCTGAAGGGGAACTCCATGAGTTCCAGAACAGCCTGGACTACAGAATGAATATACCAGGTAGAGTAAGACCCTGTTTAAAAAAAGAGGCCGGGGGGGGGGGGGGCTAGACACCAGTAATACCCAACACAATCCAAAGTAGAAGTCCAGAGACTCTTAAGATCTCCACAATAAAGCAGACTTAGTACTCACCCATTATGACTCAGGGAACTGAGCAGAAGAGAGGGCGGAAGGAAAGATTGTAAGAGCCATGGTGGGGGAGAATATTCAGAGACATTGCCCCCCACCTCAGTAACAACATACAAAGGGGAAAAAACTGGCTACCTTTGATGCAATTCATAACTCCCTACCCCATGGACATATCCAGTACGCCCACCTAGGAGGGTCCCCAGTGGGTTGGGGACATAGAGGAGGGAATTGGGGGCACCCTCACAAGATTGCTCATACAATGTATCTAACTACTGACAATGAAGATATTTTAAAAAATAAAATTCAAATAAAGGGGGTTTGGGGAGATGGCTCAGTAGTTAGACACTTCCTTATAAAGTCTGATGGTTCAAGTTTGATTCCCCAGTACCCACGTAAAGCCAGATGTACAGAAAATGTGTCTGAAATTTGTTTCCAGCAAGAATAGGCCCTGGCACGCCATAATTTCTATTTCTATCGCTCTCACCCTAAAGACAAAACAAACAATAAAGACTGGGCATGGTTGGTACAAGCCTTTAATCCCAGCACTCAGGAGGCAGAGGTAGAAGGATTGTGGTGAGTTCGAGGCCACCCTGAGACTACATAATGAATTCCAGGGCAGCCTGAGCTAGAGTGAGACCCTATCTAGGAAAAAAAAAAAAGCTAATACAATCTTGGTATAACTGGTTCACTTATCAACCACAACTATCTACATGCCAGCAAAGATGGCTTCCACCCACTAAGTACTCTAGAATTATCTTCAACACCTCATCTTCCTGCTTCCACCTCCCAAGTGCTGGGATCACAGGCATGCACCACCATGCCCAGCTATTCTGTGACAAAAAAAATAATAGGTGGTCATATCCATGAAGAATCCAAACCATAGCCCATGTAAGATCTCCACCTCCCATGTCCCACTGAAATAAGATAGGGTGATGGTTTGATCCAGGTGTCCCCCACTAACAAATGTGCTCTGAATGCTCAATCCTCAGCTGATGGCAGTTTGGGTATTAGACTCTTGTTGGACTGTGTTGCTGAGGGTGGGCTTATGGGTGTTATAGCCTGCCTCCCCTTGCCAGTGGTAGGCACACTCTTCTGCTATTGTTGTCCACTTGATGTTGGCCAGGAGGTAATGTCAGGCCTCTGCTCATGCCATTGTTTTCCCTGCCATGATGGAGCTTCCCCTGGAGTCTGCCAAAATAAACCCTTTCCTCCTATCAGCTGCTTTTAGTCAGGTTCTTTGTGGCAGCAAGGAGAAAGATGACAGAAGGACTGACAAAAGGAGGAGGTCCCTTCTCCAGAGTGAGCCCTTCCCCCGGAGTGGGGGGGGGGGCTCCCAGAAGGGGAAGGGAAGCTTTCTTCCTTCCACCTGCTGCTGGTGCTTGCTCTGGCATCCTCCTCTCCTACTCTTCCTCAACATTGGAACCAGTTTCTTTCATCTTACATTTCCTTATACCTCTCCAGGGAGCCTTCAGGCCTTCAGTGCTGGATTGGGACTGCTGAGGCCATGGGCCTTCAGACTACTACTTTTTTTTTTTTTTTTTTTTTTTTTTCGAGGTAGGGTCTCACTCTAGCCCAGGCTGACCTGGAATTCACTATGTAGTCTCAGGGTGGCCTTGAACTCATGGTGATCCTCCTACCTCTGCCTCCCGAGTGAGTGCTGGGATTAAAGGCGTGCGCCACCACGCCCAGGTTAGAGTAAAATTTGGAGAACAAAAATTAACAAGGAGCAGCACTGGGGAGGTAGGAGGATAGTAGCCACCCTGAGAATACATAGTGAATTCCAGTTCTGCCTAGGTTAGAGTGAGACTCTACCTTGATAATAAATAAATAAATATATATATATATATATATATATATATATATATATATATATATATATATATTAGCAAAGGTACTGGGGATATTGCTCAGTGGTTATAGGTACTTGCTTGCAAAGCCTGCTAGGCCAGGTTCAGCTTGCTAGCACCCATGTAAAACCAGATGCAAAATGTGGTGCAAGCCAGGCATGGTGGCACACCCTTTTGATCCCAGCACTTGTGGGGGGGGCAGAGGTAGGAGGATCATCATGAGTTCAAGGCCCACCTGGGACTACGGAGTGAGTTCCAGGTCAGCCTGGGCTAGAGTGAGATCCTACTTCGAACCCCTCCCACCCAAAGAAAATAAGGTGTTAGGGCTGGAGAGATGGCTTAGCGGTTAAGGCACTTGCCTCCAGTGCCTAAGGCCCCAGGTTCAATTCCCCAGTACCCATATAAGCCAGACCCACAAGGTGGTGGCCCTGGTTCTCTCTCTCTCTCTCTCTCTCTCTCTCTCTCTCTCTCTCTCTCTCTCTCTCTCTCTCTCCTTGTAAATTAATAAATAAAAAAACTATTTAAAAAAAAAAGAAAATAAGGTGTTATAAGCATCTGGCAATTCTTTGCAGCAACAAAAAACCTATAAACTTGGGATGGAAAGGTAGGAGGATCACTGTGAGTGTGAGGCCACCCTGAGACTACATAGTGAATTCCTGTTCAGACTGGCTAAAGCTACATCCTACCTCTGAAACACCACACACACACACACACACACACACACACACACACACACACACACACACAAGTAATTTTTAAAAATTAAGACAGGACAATCGCTTGAGCCCTGGTGTTCAGCCTGGGCAACGTAGTGAGACCAAGTAATCTCAAGAAAAACAAAAGGTATCCGGGGGAATTCCCCCAAACTGATAGGGATACACAAGAACACATGGGGTGCAGTTTTAAACATTGGGGATGGTTTGGGTGTACTAGGCTCAGGGCCTAGAACGAAGTCTTGCTTCATTCCTAGCTCCTCCCTTTGTGGCCATGGGAGGGCAACATGCCATCGTGCTGTGGGAACTGGGGAGCAAAATGTAATAACTTATTGTGTAATGAGTTTGAGTTCCTGATTCTAATGGTAAAGAATGTTGGAGAGCTGGGACTGCCCATAGGGACTGAGGCTGTCAGCTCTTACCACAAAGCCACGGGGGAGGAGACAGGAGGGAAGGTGCCAGAACATGGCCTGCTCTGTCTACTTTGCCACTAGTGAGGAAGAGGAAGTACAGTGTCTGGGTTGCCTTTTATTTTCAAAGAATATTTTAATTAATTTATTTATTCATTTACTTTCAAGCAGAGAGAGAGAGAGAGAGAGAGAGAGAGAGAGAGAGAGAGAGAGAGAGAGAGAGAGAGAGAGAGAGAACACAAATGAACCAGGGCCTCTCGCCACTGTAACTGAACTCCAGAAGCGTGTACTACTTTGTGCATCTGGATTTACCACTTGATACTGGGGAATCAAACCCAGACCATCAGGCTTTTCAAGAAAACACCTTAACCACTGAGAAATCTCTCCAGCCCTATTTTTTTTAAATTTATGAAACAGAGAGAGAGAGAGAGAGAGAGAAAATTGGCATGCCAGGGCCTCTTGCTACTGCAAACGAACTCCAGAGGCATGCACCACTTTGTGTATCTGGCTTTATGTGGGTACTGGGGAATTGAATCTGGGTCATCAGGCTTTGCAAGCAAGTGACTTTAACCACTGAGCAATATCTCCAGCACCAGCTGCTTCCCTTTTAGCTGTGACCTCTGTCCACTTTGCTAGGAATAGAAAAGGGGCCTGCCAGGCAGGACCTTTCTCATTCCACAAGGTGGTGGGCATGGGAGGTGATGGTGCCTCTGTGGAGTGTAGCAGGAAATGAAGTGTGTAGATCCTTTCTTCCCAGGGAAGGGGTGGCCCACCACTGACTGACCAAGGCCTGTCTGCTCCAGTGTTTTCACTCCTGCCAGCACCAAATCCCTTTGTAGCTACACATACCTTATGTTTAATGAACAATTAGTCTCTTTTGATGTCAGGGAGTAGAGGCACATGGAATGTAAGTGCCTCTGGCAGGAGCTTGGTGTGTTTATGGCTAACTCCACCAACCCAGCCTGGTAATTTCAGCCCCTGAAATATTATGGAACGCTGTCTTCCAAACACAAAGTGGCCATTTTTTTCATGACGTCACAGTACTTATCATTACCTGCACAAGACCTGATAGTATTGGGCCCATTAACATGTTTTCATGGATGATGGAGAATGGACAAAAAAAAAAAAAGACATCTAAGTAGAAGAGAGGGCTGAGGAGGTGGCTCAGTGGATAAAATGCACACTGCTCAAGCTGGAATATTTGAGTTCAATGGATCCCCAGACTCTATGTAAACCAGACCCCATGAAAAAGCCAGAAGCGGACTGGTGAGATGGCTAAGTGGTTAAGGGTACTGCTTGCAAAACCTGTTGGCCTGGGTTCAATTCCCCAGTACACACATAAAGCCAGATGCACAAAATGGCCTATGCATCTGAGTTCATTTGCAGTGGCAAGAGGCTCTGGTGTGCCCATTCTCTCTTACTCCTTACAAACAAACAAACCCTGAAGCAAAGCTAGGCATGGTGGCACATGCATTTAATCCCAGCACTTGGGAGGCAGAGACAGAGGCAAGAGGATTTCTATGAGTTCAAGGCCAGCCTAGGATAGGACCACAGAATGAGTTCCAGGTCAGCCTGTGCTAGAGTGAGACTCTACCTCTAAACATCAAAATAAAATAAAACAAGCCAGATCAGGGCATGGTGGCCCACACCTTTAATCCCAGCACTGGGGAGGCAGAAGTAGGAGGATCGCTGTGAGTTCCAGGCCAGCCTGAGACTACATAGTGAATTCCAGGTCATCGTGGGCTACAGTGAGACCCTACCTTGAAAAACCAAAAAGCCAGAAACTTTGGCAGGTTTCTGTAATCCCAACACACTGACTCCAAAGGCAAGATAGGAAGTAAAGACAGGAGTGTTTCCTGGAAGCATGTGGTAAGCACAGAGAACTGTTTAAAGAAAATCTACACCAAGAAATCTTGCCTGAAATGACTGACTTGAAAATTGTCCTCTGATCTCCACATGCCCATGCCTGCACTCACAGGAACACACACATGTAATTAAATAATGAAAAAAAAAAAAAAAAACCCCTGGGCGTGGTGGTACACACCTTGAATTCCAGCACTTGGGAGGCAGAGGTGGTAGGAGTTCAAGGCCATCCTGAGACTATATAGTGAATTCCAGGTCAGCTTGAGCAAAAGAGAGAAACCCTACCTCAAAAGCAAACAAACAAAAACCAACCCCCAAAAAACAAAACAACAACAAAATAGCCAGGCATAGTGGCGCATGCCTTTAATCCCAGCACTCAGGAGGCAGAGATAGGAGGATCGCCATGAGTTCGAGGCCACCCTGAGACTACAGTGAATTCCAGGTCAGCGTGGGCTAGAGTGAGACCCTACCTCAAAAAATCGCTGCCCCCCCAAAAAAAATAGAAAAGGGACTATTTGGAAAGAAGGGGTTCAGAGGATTGGAGAGACGGCTCAGTGGTTGTGTGCTTCCTGCACATTATGAAGGCCCGAGACCACCAAGTCTCCAGATCCTACATAAACATCTGAGCATGGCCATGCATACCTACAATCCCATTCCCATCATCCGAGCCCTAAAAGCTCTGGAACCATAGAGACTCCAGCTCAAAATAAGACCAAGCTGAAAAGAGTGATGACCTGACAGTCAGCTCCTATCACCCATAGCGGGGTGCCCCTCTCAGGCAAGTTTATGGAGTGCCATATCATACCACACCATACATATACACACAAAAGCAAAAAAAAGGGGGTGTTGCTGTATAGCAATTCACTATGAATTGAAATATTTCCCTCTGAAGGAAGGAGGGAGGCATTGGAGACTCAGGAGGGTAAGCCTGGGAGAGCTGAAACCTAAAAGGTCTCCACTCTGTAAGGTTTATAGAAGTGATAAATAACTGTTGAGGGGCAGGCAGACTTTGACCACTGTTGTGTGGCCATTGAAACAGTCCCTTTTGAAGGAAGGAAGAAAGCTTAGATGACTCAAGAGGTCAAGAAATCTAGGAGAAAGGTTGCAAGTTCCTTCTCTGAGATTATATAAAGAGTAAACAAATGCTTGGGAAGAGACTGTCCCACCTTTCCTGCCAAGCTGCCTGTAAGTTGTATTGCGTTCTGCAGACTCTCCAGTCAGCAGAACTGCCTGCACACTGTGTGGTGAGTTTCAAACATGTAGCTTCCATGAATGGTCACCTGTGTTGGGGTGGGCTTTTCAGTGATGCACCTGCCTTTTTTTTTTGTTTTGTTTTGTTTTTCGAGGTAGGGTCTCGCTCTAGCCCAGGCTGACCTGGAATTCACTATGTAGTCTCAGGGTGTCCTTGAACTCATGAGGATCCTCCTACCTCTGCCTCCCAAGTACTGGGATTAAAGGCGTGCGCCACCACGCCCGGTTGCACCTGCCTTTGAGTCATCCAATTTTCCTACAAGCAACCCCTCACCCTGCTATGTAAGTAACCCCAATAAAATCACTGGTTCGTTAAACTGTTATTGGTGTAATTGTACTTTGGTCTGTAGTCTGATCCCTATCTGGAATGAATAGACGTGTGTTTGTGTCTCTCCAGGGAAAAAGGTGTTTTTTTTTTTTTTCTGACAAGGGATTCAGTAAAAATGGAATGGTGGAGGAAGTAATGGGAGGGGATAATAATAAAAATACAGCCTTTAAGCAGGCACACACCTTAAACCCCAGCACTTGAGAGGCAGACATAGGAGGATCGCTGTAAGTTAGAGGCTAGCCTGGAACTAGAGAGTGAGTTCCAAGTCAGTCTGAGCTAGAGTGAGGCCCTACCTTGAAACAAAGACAAAAAAGACATTATATCTATTAAAATTGTCAATAAACAGTTTAAAGGGCTGGAGAGATGGTTCAGTGGTTAAGGCACTTGGCTGCAAAGCCTAACAACCTGGGTTCGACTCCCTAATACTCACATAAAGCTAGATTCCCAAAGTGGCACATGCATTTTAGTTCATTTGCAGTGACTAGAGGCCCTGACATGCCCATTTTCTTTTTCTCCTATCTCTCTCTGTTTGCAATAAATTAATAAAAAAATATATTAGGACTGGAGAGATGGCTCAGTGGTTAAGGCACTTGTCTGCAAAGCCTAGCGGCCTGGGTTCAATTCCCCAGTACCCATGTAAAGCCAGATGCACAAAGTGGCACATGCATCTGGAGTTCATTTGCAGTGGCTGGAGGCCCTGGCATGCCCATTTTCTCTCTCTCCTTGCAAATAAATTAAACAAAAAAATTTAAATATATTAAAAAAGTTAAGGGGGCTCGAGAGATGGCTAAGTGGTTAGGGTGCTTGCCTGTAAAGCCTAAGATCCGGGTTTGATTCCCCAGTACCCACATAAAGCCAAAGTGGCACATGGATCTAGAGTTCATTTGCAGCACTTCTATAGGAGCTGTCCCCTACCTGACCCTTCTCCATCTTTGCACCACCTCCAGCTTCTCTCTTCAGAGTCCCTGCTCTTCATTTTGCAGTGACAGAAGCAGCTTCCTCACCCTCACACCCTTGTTGAAACAGAGGAATCTGATCTCATGTATGCCTGCTTAAAAAAATCTTCACTTCTGGTTTGGATGGACAACTAGGATGATTCCATAACTGGACTACAGTGAATAGTGCTTCAATAAACATATATGTACAGGTGCAGGGATTAAAGATGTGCTGCCACACCTGGTATTTACTTTGCTATATGGATGTGCAATACACGACAGGTCAGAGGAGGGTTGCTGTAGTCAGCCACATGCTGCTGGGATTAATCTCCAAACCAGGCACAGTTATGGGAGGAAAGAATTTATTGAAACTATAGATCCAGGGGAAGTTCCATAATGGCTAAAGAGGCTGTTGCTTTTCACAGGTCTAAGCCGAGAGAGAAACCCACCACCAACACCATATACCAGCAAACAGGCAGGGGGACCAGGAAAGAATTCCTTCCCCTTTATATAGCCTTAGGATGTAGTCTTCCAACCCTTTCCCAGACTTGGGAGAGTTCCAAGTCTTTGGAATTTCCTTCCTGCACTGCCCTCCCAGGAAGGAAAGTTTGTTTCTAGTTTTCTTGAGCCTCCTTACATCCTGTCCCCTACTGAGAGGCTGCCTTCCTATAAACCACCTCAGAGACCCACCCAAGATTACTAAAAAGGTCAAGTTGACAACAAAACTAAATCACCCCAAGGGTGAAGTCTGGCTGACAGCAAGGTCTCACAATTCTTCTGAGTCTCTGCACTGGGGTTATAGACGTACATGGCCATGCCTGGCTTTATGTGGGTGCTGGGGATTGAACTCAGGTCCTCATGCTACCTGCTGAGCCATCTCTTCAGCCCTCAACTTTTTGTTTTTTGGTTTGAGGTAGGGTTTGCCTCTAGCTTGAGCTGACCTGGAATTCACTGTGTAGTCTAAGTGTGGCCTAGAACTCGTGTTGATCCTCTTATCTCTGTCTCCCGAGTACTGGGATTAAAGGCATGTGCCAACACTGCCCGGGATCAACTTTTTATTTTTGGTATACAGCTTTTCTATTAGTTCAGGTTGTCCCGGAACTATGTATCCCAGATGGCTTCAAACTGATGATATTCCTTCCTGCCTTAGCTTCTTTTTTTTTTTTAATATTTTATTTATTTATTTTTCAAGCAGAGAAATAGAGAGGAGACAGAGAGAGAGAGAGAGAGAGAGAGAGAGAGAGAGAGAGAGAGAGAGAGAGAGAGAGAACACCAGGCCACCACCTTGTGAGTCTGGCATATGTGGGTACTGGGGAATTGAACCCGGGGCCTTAGACACTGGAGGCAAGTGCCTTAACCGCTGAGCCATCTCTCCAGCCCCTTAGCTTCTTTTTTTAAAA
>PVHP010041410.1:0-15436 GCA_004024765.1 Zapus hudsonius | reverse complement strand
GCAGTTAGAATAAGTTAGGCTTTGATCTGCTTATCTTATCTTGTGGCCTGCCTAGGGGCTTTGGAGTTTTCAGGATTGCTAAGATTTACAGGGGCCCCCGGAATTTGCCTCAACTTCCTTCAGAAGGAGACTGTCCCAGAAGCCTGCCAGACTCAGCAAAACCCTACTTCCTCCATGCCTCATTAGCAGAGTACTACACTATGGAAAGCAGTGTGGAGACTCCTGAACAGAATGGACATAGTGCTACCAATGGACCCAGCTATCCCTCTACTAGGCATCTACCTGCAAGATGCCGCATCTCGATGCAGAAAATTTTGTACAACTATATTTATAGCAGCTCAATTCATAATAGCCAAGAACTGGAATCAGCCCAAATGCCCATCTATGGAGGAATGGACAGCGAAACTGTGGTATATTTATACGATGGAACTCTACTCAGCTGAAAGGAAAAATGACACATCTAAATTTAGGAAAAAATGGTCTGTTTTGAGCAGATCTTACTAAGCGAACACTCAAAAGAATAGAGAATCGAATGCCACATATTTTCCCTCATATGCTGCCCTTAACCAGGATAACTGTAAACTCTATGAAGACTAGTAGAAAGAAGTGAGAGTTTATGAAAGAGGAGTAGGGGATGGCGGGACGAGAATGGCTTAAGCATGAGGCTAAACCAAACTAGGTTCAAAAACATAAAATCCTTACGAGCATACTGTAACCTATTGAGGAAGTAGTGGTCCTACGCTTGAGATGTCACACCTCAGTACAGAGGCATTAGTGCAACTATGTTTATTGCAGCTCAATTCATAATAGCCAGGAATTGGAATCAGCCCAAATGCCCATACCTGGATGAATAGAAATCAAAATTGTGGTACATCTGCATGATGGAATTTTACTCAGAGGAAAGAAAAATGACATAATGATATTTAGAGAAAATGGTCTGACTTGGAGCAGATCTTACTTAGAGAACTCACAAAAGAACAGAGAGTCAAACGCCAAATATTCTCCCTCATATGCGGTTCCTAACCAGGATAAGCTTAAACTCTAAGCAAACCTAGCAGGGGAAATGAGACTGTGAAAGAGGTGGAAGGAATGGGAAGGTGGAGAATAGGGGGAACTGATATAATAAGCTAAACCAATAATGAATCGAAATCATAAAATCCTTACTTTCATACAGTAAGCTCTTGAGAAAGAAGTGGGTATTGTCTAGTAACAGGGGCCATGAGTGGAAGGGGAGGAAACCAAACCCCATAAAAAATTGATCAGACCTGTAACTCCCGGTCCCAGTCATTGGATCCTTCCCACACTGAGCTGTTCAAGAAGACCTACAAGGTCCCCAAAACAAGACAGGATTCTGTCAAAGCTCTTGAATACCCACCGTAGGCCAAAGGTAAGATCCTATTGCTGAAGAAACCATGGAAAGACATTGATCAACACTGAGAGACCCTGTGAGATCCAAAACGGTATCCAGTACCCAGATAGTAGCAAGTGTAGTGCCTTCAGGCACTACATAAGCTGCCAGGGGAAATTGGTCAACAATATTTGGAGAAAGCAGAGACCACTGATACAAAATGCAGTCTGTTGCCATGAGAAGGCTGAATATACTTCCTTCTGAGAGAGATCAATGGACCAAGAAATGATCACTGGTTCAAAAGAGGCACCAAAACCTGGGGGGGGGGGTATTCAACAGCTTTTAAATTGGCCAAGAAATCCATTCAGTGACAAGGAACCCTTAACTGGAATTGGGACTCAGGTCAAAATCCTATGGGAACCAAAAACTGGGACTCCAAAAAGAAATCCCCATTACCAGAGAACTACAGAGAGGCTAATCTCTTAGAATTTTGCCAAATTAGAAATAGGTGTCTCATTTAACCTATACTGATCTCACTCTGTGATGGAGATTCTGTTTTTCAGAAGGCAGGGAAAAAGCTATGGTCATTCCAACTCTACCTATGAGCTGCAGGCCGAAGGCTGATATCCCAGCAAGAGATGAACCACCCCAGGCCTATCGTGTAGGCCCCAAGTGAAACACTTGAGACAGGGTGGGGCAAGAAAGAGACCTATAACCACAGCCAATCAGTCATCCCAGGATAAGTCAGTGAGACAGATACCAATGACTTCTAACACAACTTAAAGTAGAAGCACAGAGACTCTTAAGGTCACAACAACAACAGTGAAACCAACTTAAAACTCACCCTCCATGACTCAGGGAACTGAGCAGAAGAGGGGGCAGAAAGATTGTAAGAGCCATGGTGGGAAAGATTACCCAGAGACATTAGCCCCCTTAGCTTTAATTCATAAAGGGGAGGCAACCATGTTGCCTCCTGTGCCATCCATAACCCCTTGCCACATGGATTGATCCAGTGTGCCCACTGGGGAGGATACCCAGTGGATTGGGGACAGGGGGAGGGAAATGGGAATATCAGCACAATATTTGCTCAATCAATGTATCTAATTTTGGTCAATAAAGATAAAAAATAAATAAACAAAATAAATCCACTAACATGTCTAATAAAAAAATAAATGTGAACAATTCAATAGGCATTTGAATGTGTAACTTCTGATTTGTGTGTGTGTCTGAGAAAGACAGACGAGAGCCTGTTATATCAGGATTTTCTCATTAAAGCTTAGCAAGTAAACCATCAGAGACATTACTTTTCATGACTTTACATTCTTCAATGACCTTAACTTTCTAAATTAAAAAAAATATTTTGTATATTTGTGAATAGAGAGAGAGAAAGGAGAGACAGATAGAGAATGGACATGCCAGGGACTCCAGATGCATGAACCACTTTGTGCATCTGCCTTTATGTGAATACTAGGGAATTGAACTGGAGTCTTTAGGTTTTGCAGGTAAGTGCCTAAACCTCTGAGCCATCTCAAGTGCCTTAACCTCTGAGCCATCTCTTCAGGACCACTTTTTAATTTTTTTAATTTATTAATTTGAGAGAGGGGGAGGGAGGAGAGAAAAAAGAAAATGTGAAAGAAGAAAGAACAAACAATATAGAAAAGGTTACTGCATGTGGCCAGACTCAGGAAGGATGAATTCTGAGCTCATTGGAGTCATAGCTTTTGCAATGCAGAGCACTGTCTGCAGTGGGGGCACTGAGCACATTGTGATGTTGCCAGTGTACTGGAGAGTGTGCTGGAAGGATGGAAATGGAGCTCTGCAGACCAGAGAAGAAAAAGAAGAGCCAAGGAGCAAGGGACAAATAAGGAGCCAGCTACTGACAGCTTGCACACACTTCAGTGCCACAAAGGACTTTCTGAAGTTCTAACAGAAATGGTCCCTGTGGAACAGTGATAACAGGAGAGATAGACATGGATGTGTACATGACATCATCACATAGAGGTCAAGTCCCAGATCATAGTGAGCTTCAAAGGGACTCTAATCTTACCCTGTTCATTTTTTCTCCTCCTAAGTTCTTGCCCGAAATGAAGGAAACACAGAGACTTGTTCGTGTCAGCTTTTCTGACATGACCTGGAAACTCATAGACAAGGGCTTCACAGAGCTCATAGATTTAGGGATCAAGTTTATAAAGACATTGGCTCAGATTTAGATAAGGACAGTAGTTGAAATTGGCATCACACAAACTCCAACAACTATCTCAGGAGATGTCCTGTGCTGTGAGAGAAACATGAAGTTACATCAACAGTTTATAAATAAATGTGGATTTATCAAACTGTAGCTAGAACTCTCTGCCACTTCCTTGTGCTGCAGTCTTTTCTTCTCTCCTGGTAATTCAGGGTCACATGGTTGTATCTTGTATACACCGGGCTCATCAACATTTATGAGCTTTCACCAATGCTAAACCTGTTTACTAATATGTAGAAGGCATCTCCACTTTCAGAGGGTCACTTAGAATTTCTAGGGATCACTGGCAATCAAAGAACTGGACAGTAGGTGACACTTTCATCTCACTTTCTAAATGTAATATAAATAATTTGTTTTTAATAAAGATTGGTACATAAATTGAGAGCCATGGAGTTTAGTGTATAAAAACACACATTGAAAAGACAGATCAAAACTTAATATTTTGCCAAATCCTATCCCTTTTAATAAAAACCATAAATTACCTCTAAATTCAAATGACAAACCTCTTTGTCAGTATGAAGTGTTTATATAACCAAACTAATTATTAGACATATCTGCTTTACTTCCTTTTCTCTGAAGCTTAGACATCTATTTGGGAGGGGGGCTGAGTACCTCAAGTGTTCCTTTGAATATAAGCAGTAAGATAATTTCCTGTACTTTTCCTGAACTTTGTAAGGATTATCCAACATAAACTTGTGAATACCTCCTTCATTGTTTTTGACTGAGATTGAAACCTTAATGTACTATTGAAGCTATAGGGCTTTCTGTTTAGCACCATAACAGGTTTCTTGGTGGGCTGGTAAAATTAATCATTGTGGTAGTTCATTATCATTATAAGTTAAGTGAGAATTTTGTCACTATAGATTACTGGATTAAGTTCATGTTATTACATATTTTCATCTGCTAAAATATTATATAGTGGTTGTGGAAGTCCTTAGTTTCACTTGTTTTTATTCTATTTATGAGAGAGAAAGAGAGAGAGAGAGAGAGAGAGAGAGAGAGAGAGAATTAGAATGGGTACATCAGGACTTCATGCCACTGTACTGTAAATGAATTTCAGATGCATGTCCTATCACATTGTGCATCTGGCTTTACTTGGGTACTGGAAAATCAAACCCAGGGCTTCAGGCTTTGCAAGCATCTTTAACCATGGAGCCATCTCTCTAGCCCAATAAAACTTTAAAATAAAATAAAATATTGCTTAATTCCTGCACTTGGGAGGCAGTGGTAGGAGGATTGTTGTGAGTTGGGGGCCACCCTGAGACTACAGAATGAATACCAGGTCTGCCTGGGTCAGAGGCAGACCCTAACTCAAAAACCAAAACCAAGACAAACAATTTACATAATCCTCTCCCACCACCCTTGTTTTCCATCCTCCTTCCCCCTCACTGGAACGCACTTTTCCTACTCTTTGCTCTTCTATATTGTCTTTCCTTCCTTCCTTCCTTCCTTCCTTCCTTCCTTCCTTCCTTCCTTCCTTCCTTCCTTCCTTCCTTCCTTCCTTCCTTCCTTCCTTCCTTTCTCTCTTGGTTTTTCAAGCTTAAAAATAACTAGCTAAAATTATTTGTAAAATTTGACTCTAAATAAGTTCTAAATAAAAACTAGCAATATGAAAGTTAAAGTAGGATCTATCCACATTTGTTTAAAGCAGATGGTAGGTACTTATGTCAAAGTATCACTCAAATTCTATTAGCTATTGCTGAATCTTATAAAATTCATTTTAAAAACTAATATTTTATTCTTTAGATGTTGCATCCTTTGCAACTATTTAAATTTACCATGATTCTTTGAAGTTTTAAAAATAAATGACTTCAGGCAAATCTGAATTTCAAATTTATTTTCGTTTGTGAACATAAAATTTGAAAACCCCTGCTAGCTTGGGGCAGCCATTTGTTCCTCTGGTCCTTCTTTATTCTTTTTATTCTAACCCTACAGTGCATCATTAAACTATGACTCATTGTGGATTGGTTACTGTTCTCTGGGAACTTGCATTTATAATTTCTCATCCCTTCCCTATGATTCTGCTGTGATGTCTCACTCTGATAAATGTCTAGCCTTTGTATAGTTCTGGACTATAACTCTGAATATTTTAGATTTATCCATAGTTATTGCAGCTGAAAGAAATCTTGTTTTTCTTTATCCTTTCTTTTTATAAATTTATATCTTTATTATGAATAAGTATATATATTGTCTGAGCAAATCTTGTGAAGGGGTCCCTGTTTCCCTACTTCCTTGGTGTGCATACTGGATCTGTCCATAAGATAGGGGTTATGAACTGTACCAGAGGTAGCCAATTTTTCTTTCTTTTTTTTTTTTCTTCCCCCTTTGTGTATTGTTGCTGAGGGGACAATGACTCTGGATATTCTCCCCACCATGGCTCTTATAATCTTACTGTCCTCTCTTCAGCTCAGTTCCTTGAGTCTTAGTGGGTGAGTTTTATGTCTGCTTTATTGTTGAGATCTTAAGTATCTCTGGATCTTTGCCCTGGGTTGTGTTGGGTATCGTTAGTGTCTGTCTCCATTGACCTTAGAAAGGATAAAGGATGCATTTTTTTATCCTTTCTGTCATTGTCACTGACCATGCTTTGGTTTTGTGATTTAGTCTCACTAAGTATCCCAAGCATTCCTTTACACTGTGACTCTTCCTGCTTGTCTTCTGAGTGCTGGAATTAGAAGAGTAAGCCACCATCCCAGATCCTCTGCATCCTTTTAAGAGTTACTTTGTTTGACTTGTATGATACTTATAATGTCCCTTTAGATACATTCTCAGAATTTTTCTTCTTAGTTCTTGTGTGGATATACAATATATTTCTAAGTACATATACCACATTTTGCTAAATTTAGAACTTTATGTAAAGTTCACTTACTAAATGGATAAAAAATGAATTATGCGGGAAAACAGGAAGTTCTCCTATGTCAAAGCTTCATTCATGTGCTTTCTTGCCATTTCTGACTTGAAAACTCACAGGATAAATTGAAATTAGTCAGTGAGGAAGACTGTTTAGGGGTCACTCTGGAAAACTTATTTTAGATAGCTAAATATATTAGGAAGAAGTAACATCTTGAAGAATTTGAAACTAGGAAAACTTTAGAAGTATTTTGAATCAGGCAAAACATTTTCTGAAGAAGCTAGGAAGGAAGATGAAGTTCCCACCCTACCTTCCTGACCACGGGCAAACATGTGGAGGAACAACCTCAAAGGGATGGAGGAAAGCAAGCAAGGCACTTGGTTAACAGGCATGGACTTTTTTCTGATCCAGTGTGTAGGAAAATAATCAAAGAACTGTATGGCCAGAGACATCTGTATCTTTAATTGTTTTATTAACTATTTTTTCACAACTTGAGTTCCAAAGTAATGAAATTACTTAGACAAATATAAAGAGATTTTTTCCATCCTATTTTCTCATATTTGTTTTGTTTTGTTTTTTTTGGGGGGGGGAATAAAATGTTTCCCAACTTTTAAAAATTTTATAATCATTTTTAGAGCCAAGCTATCTATAACTTAGAACCTAAGTGATTTAATTCCTCAAATGGTGTTTTTAATGGTCTCATAATGTTGCAGCTACAAGTCCTGCTGATTACAGTTCCATGGGAATCTGCCACTGTAACTTGTGCTTTAACAAGTTGTGGAAAGTATATTTTGGAAGTTAACTTCCCAAGGGTTCTCTCAGTTTTATTTTGGAGGGAGCAGTTGATAATCACCAAGTCAGTTTTGCTTGCTTGCTGATCACCCTTCAAATGTAGTATATATTTAGCAACTGATAGCAAATAAATAAATAAATAAATAATTGATGATTTTTACTGGGAAGTTACTGCAATTAACCTGGTAAGAAATAGCAGGTACTTAGATCAGAAGTCTAATGATAATGTAGTTAGATATTTTCAGATATCAATATTTTAACATGGAAATTGACAGGAACCTGAGACCTATATATTCATTTGTGGTCCCCAACATAGCTGTATAATACTTTCATATAAAATTTACTCTTGACTCTTGAAACAACTGTATGAAGTAGGAAGGAACACTGTTATTATTTCAATTTTAGAGATGAAGGTAATAGTTTGTTAGGGAGGTCATGTCTCTTGCCCTATGCTTCAGTTCTAACAAAAAGCGGCATTCAAGTGATAATTCAGATGCGATCATCTTAGTTATAAAAGACATACTAGCTAAAAAGTGAAAACTGAGTTTGTACAATTCATTGTTTATAGATATGTATCTTTTTCAGTATAAGATTCAGAAGAACAGGGATCTTTGTTTCATTCATTAACAAATTCTAAGAATCGAATAGTGTCTGATAGCAGATGACTACTTAATCAGTATTTCTTACAATATATGTTAGGATTTCATGTAGTCTTTGTTGCTTTTGAACTTGCCATAATCTTCTTGCCTCTTTGTCCCAATTGCTGGGAATATAGGCATGTAGCACCATTCCTGGCTCAATAAGTATCTCTTAAAAGAAAAAGCTGCAATCATGATTTACATTGCCATGCCTAGCTCAAATGAAATTAAAACATTAATCAAGTGGTTTAATTTTTCTTTAAAGCATAAATTAGGGGAAATTACTCACTTTTATAAGGAAATTTAAACTTCCTTGTTTTGGGGCATAGATTTCAAAAGCTTGTTACATTGACCTGTGATCAAATCTTCAAGTTCCTTCTCTTTTATGATTGACTATTCAACATTAATTATATTGTTGTTGTTCACTAATACTCTCTGAAATAGATAGCTTTTTGATAATTAAAAGTTCATGGTCCCTTTTTAGAGGACAGGCTGGACAATATTTTCCAAGTCATGGATTTTAATTCACATTTACCATTTCACCCAAATATGGCCATGGGACTCATTAGATCACGGATATATGAAAAGTAATATAGAGTGCGTACCTGAATCTGGGTCTACAGAAGCTAACTTGATTGTCTCCATGCTTTCATTTCCTACCTGCCAGCATTACCACTGAATGGATAAGTGCACAGATTTACCACCTGCCAATAATATGAATACGAAAAAAATACAGTCAATGAAATTATTTTCTGGTTTTACTGATAGTGCTGCCTAACCTAATTAGTATTGAAGGTGGAGTTATTGCTTTCAAAAGTATAAATATGTAACCATTGATCTCATCAAAGAGCAGTGGTGACAGATACTAGAGGTTGGGGAAGTACAGATTCATTTTTTTCTCTTTCTTTTTTTTTAAATTTATTGTCCATAATGAGTTACAATATTTAGTGGGCAAACAATGAGTTGTCATCCCCAATTCCCCGCTGCCCTCCCCTCCCTCCTCCTCTGGATAACCTCCTCCATAGGTCGTCTAGATCAGTCCTTGTGACAGGGAACCATGGATAGCCTAGTATTCAGCCAGGTTCTCCTGGCCATGCCTCTGGATAATCTCCCCAACCACTGCTCTCACAATCTTTCCGCCCCCTCTTCCGCATAGTTCCCTGAGTCGTGGTGGATGAGTAATAAGTTTGCTTTAAGGTTGTGAGCTTAGGGGTCTTTGTGTCGAAAATCGTTGGTTTCTGTTCCACTGGCTAATCCTGTGTTGATTTAATGGCTATGACTGTGGGCTCCTTGTTCATCCCGTCATTCTCTGTGGGGTTCCAATTGGATCCTCCACGATATGACTGTGGTGGGTCCTCTTTTGCCGGAATCTCAGCTATCGGCCTACGGTTGGTTGGTAGGGTTAGATGGGCCCCAGCTCTCTCGCTGCATCCTGAAAAATACAAACACAATCTCCATCGGAGAGTGAGATCAGTGTAGGTTAACAAATATACACAATTCTGGATTACCTAGATTATATTTTTAATAGCCTCCCTGTCACTCGCTCCCATAGTGCATCTTGTTTTGGGAGCCCAAGAGTATGGGATCCGGTGCCTATCGCCCTGAATCACTAGTTCCAGACATTGGGTCCCCCTCACTAAGTGGAAAATTGGCCAAATTTGAAAGGTGTTGATTGTCTCCCCCAGGCCCAGGCTCCTCCATTACACAAGTGCTCCTTTGTTAGTTTGCTGTTCCCTCCCAGTAGGAGGTGTGGTCAGACTACTCATGGCCGCAGATTGTGTTTCCTGTCAGTGGTCTCTGTTTACTCCAGCTGTCGTTGATCAGTTTCCCCTGACAGCCTGGGCAGTGCCTTCCAGCACTGTATTAACTGCCTTCTGGGGGCTGGATACCATTCCGGACGTTGAAGGGCTTCTCGATGCTGATCGATGCAGTCTGTGGTTTCTTCAGTAACAGGGTTTTGCCTCAGGCCTGGGGAGGGCACTCAAGAGCTTTGACAGAATTCTGTCTTGCTGTTGGAATCTCATGAGTCTCTTTGGTCAACAGGTCAGATAAGGAAGGACCAGTGGTTGGAACCAGTGGTTGTCAGGCTGATCTAATTATTCACACGCTTAGACTCTCTCCCCTACTACTCATGGCCCCTCTTGACAGGTGACGCTCACTACTTTCTCAATAGGTTACAGGATGCTCATAAGGATTTTATACTTTTGAACCTAATATGGTTTATCCTTATGCTTAAACCATTCCCCTCCCTCCATCCCTTACCGCTCATTCATAAAGTCTCACTTCTTTATAATAGTCTGCATAAAGTAAACGGTTATCCTGGTTAAGGACCGCATATGAGGGAGAGTATGTGCCGTTCTATTCTCTGTTCTTTTGAGTGATCGCTTAGTAAGATCTGCTCAAAGTCAGACCATTTTTTCCTAAATTTCGATATTTCATTTTTCCTTTCAGCTGAGTAAAATTCCATCGTGTAAATATACCACAGTTTCTCTGTCCATTCCTCCATAGATGGGCATTTGGGCTGATTCCAATTCATGGCTATTATGAATTGAGCTGCTATAAATATAGTTGAACAAATGTTTCTGTGTCGAGATGTGACATCTTGTGGATAGATGCCTAGAAGAGGGATAGCTGAGTCCATTGGAAGGATTATGTCCATTCTGCTCAGAAATCTCCACACTGCTTTCCATAGGGGTTGAACAAGTATGCAATCCCACCACCAGTGAATGAGGGTTCCTTTTTCCCCACATCCTCGCCAGCAACGATTGTTGTTGGTTTTCTTTATGATTGCCATTCTGACAGGGGTAAGGTGGTATCTCATTGTCGTTTTGATTTGCATTTCCCTGATGCTTAAGGATGTTGAGCACTTTCTCAGGTGAGTAAAGGCCATTTGTGTTTCCTCCCCTATGAATTCTCTGTTGAGATCAGTGCCCCATTTTGTGAGGGGGCAGTTTGCTTTTTTTTATTAATTTTTTTTGAGTTTTCTGTAGGTTCTGGAAATTAGGCCTCTGTCTGAGTTGTAGCTGGAGAAAATCATCTCCCAGTTTGAACGGGGTCTATTGACTTTGAGAATGGTGTTTTTGTCTGCACAGAAGCTTTTGAGCCTGATCAGGTCCCATTGATTAAGGGACTATTGCACTTCCTGGGCTACTGGAGATTTGCTCAGGAAGTTGTTCCCTACTCCTATCTCATATAGGGTTCCCCCTACTTTTTCTTCCAGGTATTCCAGGGTTAATGGCTTGATATTGAGGTCCTTGATCCATTTGGATTTGATCAGTGTGCATGGTAAAAGGGGTGGGTCTATTTACATTTTTTACACGTGTTTATCCAATTTGTCCAGCACCATTTGTTGAAGATGCTATCTTTGGCCCACCATACATTGTTGGCACCCTTGTCGAAGACTAAGAAGCTGAAGTTACTTGCATTAAAGGCTGGGTCTTTGAGTCTATTCCACTGGTCAGACTGTCTGTTTTTCTGCCAATACCATGCTGTTTTAGTTACTATGGCTTTGTAGTATGTTTTAAAGTCAGGTATGCTGATACCTCCTGCGTAATTTTTTTTGCTCAGAATTGTTTTAGCTATTCGAGGTCTCTTACCATTCTAATACATTTTCAGATTATTTTTTCAATGTCTGTGAAGAAGGAGGTTGGGATTTTTATTGGTATCATGTTGAATCTGTAGATTGCTTTTGGCAGGATTGCCATTTCACTATATTGATTCTCCCTATCCATGAGCATGGAATGTCTTTCCATCTCGTTACATCCTCCTCTATTTCTCTCTTGAGTGTTTCAATATTTTCCTTATATGAGTCTTTCACTACCTTGGTTAGTGATATTCCCAGGTATTTAATTTTATTTGAGGATATAGAGAACGGGACAGTTTCTCTGATGTCTTTTTCCAAATGCTAGTTTTCTGTATATAGAAAGGCTACTGAATTTTGTGTGTTAATTTTGTATCCTGCCACTCTGCTGAAGGCATTGATCACCTTCAGGAGATTACTAGTACTGTTCTTTGGATCTGATATATATAAGATCATGTCATCTGCAAAGAGGGATAGTTTGACTTCTTCTTCTCCAATTTGTATCCCTTTTATGCTATTCTCTTGTCTTATAGCTTGGGCTAGAAGTTCGCGCACTATGTTAAATAGCAGTGGTGATAGTGGACATCCCTGTCTTGTTCCTGAGTTGAGGGGGAACTCCTTGAGTCGTTCCCCATTGAGGATGATTTGTGCTTTAGGAGATCTGTATATTGACTTTATCGTTTTGAGGTATAGTCCATCTATGTCTATTCTTTCCAGAGTTTTCAACATGAAGTGGTGTTGAATTTTGTCAAAAGCCTTCTCAGCATCAATTGAGATGACCATGTGGTTTTTGCTGGTGAGTTTGTTAATATGGTGAATTATATTTATTGACTTTCGTATGTTGAATCATCCCTGCATCCCTGGGATGAAGCCGACTTGATCTGGGTGAATTATAGTCTTGATGTGGTTTTGTATTCGGTTTGCTAGGATTTTGTTTAGGATTTTTGCATCCAAGTTCATCAAGGATATGGGTCTGTAGTTTTCTTTTCTTGTTACATCCTTGCCTGGTTTGGGAATTAGGGCGATGGTAGCTTCATAAAAGGAGTTTGGGAGTGTACCCTCTTTTTTTATGCCCCTGACAAGCTTCAAAAAGAGAGGTTTCAGTTCTGTGATGAATGTTTGGTAGAATTCAGCTCAGAAACCATCCTGACCTGGGCTTTTCCATTTGGGGAGGTTCTTGATTACCAATTCAATCTCTGTGATTGTTATTGGATTGTTTAGGATCTTTATTTGCTCTGGTCTGAGCTTTGGAAGTTGGTAGGTGTCCAGGAATTTATACATTTCCTCCAGGTTCTCTAATTTTGTGGAGTAGAGCTTTTGGAAGTATGACCTGATGATTCTTCCAATCTCCTCAGGATCTGTTGTGATCTCACCCTTGTGATTTTTTATTTTGTTAATTTGGGCTTTCTCAGTTTTTCGTTTGATTAAGTTGGCCAGGGGTTTGTCGATCTTATTGACTTTTTCAAAGAACCAACTTTTTGATTTGTCTATTTTTTCAATCATTTTCTTTGTTTCCAAGTCATTAATCTCAGCTCTGGTCTTAATTATTTCCTAGTGTCTCGAGCTCCTAGGGTTGGATCTTTCCATCTCTTCTAATGATCTTAGGTGTGAGGATCATTGGTTAATTTGAGACTTCTCTTTCTTTGTTATGAAGGCATTTAGAGCAATGAATTTCCCCCCTTAGAACTGCCTTCATTGTGTCCCACAAGTTCTGAAAGGTTGTGTCCTCATAATCATTTGTTTCTAGGAAGTTCTGGATTTCCTGTCTGATTTCTTGTTTGACCCATTCATTGCTCAGGAGTGAGTTGTTCAGTCGCCAGTATCTATTGAAATTTTTGGATCCTGTACCATTGTTAATTTCTACCTTTAATGCATTGTGGTCTGATATTGTTAGAGTAGAAAATCTCAAGACAAGAGGGATCTAATTTCCCCCACCTCTCCCTGCCCCTATAATCCTGCCTTTGTGTCCTTGTAATCTTGCATCTGTGGTTAAGCCCAGTAAAGACTGAGAATGGGTTCTATAGATATGGAAAGAATGTGCAAATGCCCAGGTTACTAGAAAAGCCTCTAAAGATTCCCTGAATTGTGATGTATGTTTGGATTCCTTTAAAGGATCTGCTGAACTTTGCTCTTGGCTTTTTTGCCTCTGTCTGGCTATGGATATGCACTTGAGCCCTGGGCATGCCTGGTTATTTTTAATAAAACCGTTTGTGTATTGCATAGGAGAGTTGGTCAGAGTCTTCTTTTGAGTCGGGGGTCTGGGGTCCTAACATCTTGGAGGTCCAACCAAGATCCCATTCGAGCCCCCCACCAAATGAAGTTCACCAGCTACCATCCTCCTTGGGTAAATTTGACTTTTTCTAGCGCCTTCTGTTTCTCTTTCTCTCTGCTTGCGATCACATGGCTTCTCGTCTTCTGGCTTTCTGCTTTGGCTGCATCTGTGAGGTGTGAGCCCCCCAGTGCAGCTTCTGGTTTTCTGGTCTGGCTTTGGCATGGGGTGTGAGCCCCCAGCACATCTTATGGTCTGGCTGTGGCGTGGGGCGTGAGCCCCCAGCATAGCTTCTGGTCTGGCTGTGGTGTGGGGCGTTAGCCCCCAGCATAGCTTCTGGGTTCCTGGCTTTCTGGTTTTTTGTGACTGTTGGCTGTGGGGTGTGAGCCCCCGCCGACTGTGGTTGGTAGACGTGCCTGAGATATTTAAAACTAGTTCCATCATTAGGCTTGCTTTGAATTTTGAGCTGTTCTTAAGAAAATCAGATGATTGAGTTATTAAAAACACCTGATGTCAACTTTTATTATCCCTTCTGTGGTTACTTCCCTTTTCATGTCTCAACAGTGATTCTATATAATGGGGATAAGAGGAAATTGTAAATGCTAGCTATGTTATGAGGTGCTAATGAGAAGGAAATTTAGTGGAACTTATTGAAGGAATATATGGAATGATATTTTTTAGAAGGTACAAAGTAAGAATATTTTTGAAGACCTGAGAGTAATATAGAAAGAATTGCAGAAAGAACTTAAAAGGATGAAAGAATTGGGGCAACTTAGACCCATTGAGCTTTAGGAAGGATAACAGACTGCCCATTGCCCTTCTTCAAGGATTAAAGGAGACAATTAGAAAAACATACTAACTTATGAAAATTGGTGGCTGAATTAACCTAGAGCTTAAACAGCTGCTCTGAGGTCCAACTGGTATTATTACAATTAAAACTCAAAAGGGAAAAGAAAGGAATAAAATTAAAAATTAAGACCAGGGAGACAAAAATAAAAATAAAAAATAAACAGCATCAATATAACAGGTTGCTTAAGGAAGGCCCCTTTCAGGAAAAGGGCATCACCAAGGATTGCTTCCTTGGAATACAGAGGGGGACACATTGCAGAAACTGTCCCAAAGGAAAATGTTGTCAGTCCCTTCCAAGACCTTATTCTAGATGCTAAGGTTTAACTATTATGGTTAAGGTTATTTACCAACAGCTCACAAATACTAAATTGTTCATGGGTTAAGAAATGTACAGGGAGAATTCTTAAGGTGCTCACCCAAGCTAACTGTATTTCTTTGTCAATATGTAAATTATTAGACAAAGTTGAGTTTTTAAGGTAAAAGTTACTTGCTGGTATTGATTTTCTAAAATAAGGCTGTCACATCTAGGAACATTGTGAATTTTAAAAGATAATTTTTGTTTGTGCTGGTGCTCCCAGATGGTCATCATGGTACTTATATAACTTTAAGGTTTGATTTCAGCCATTGTGGCTTCTGTCCTCCTATTGGGTAAATAGGCTAAAGGAACGTAAGTTAAGCTTTTATAAAATTCCTGTCATGGATAAAACATGAAAATTGTCTTGTGTTTATAAGAATCTCTACTATATATCAGGTTAATTAATGCCTAATGTTAAGCTAACAACATTGGTTGTCACATGTTTTCTTTTTCAAAACCAGGTTGATATTGGAACTCAGCTGTTCTAATTCAACAATGTCCAGACTCTGCCT
>PVHP010041409.1:0-15436 GCA_004024765.1 Zapus hudsonius | reverse complement strand
CCTAATGGGATTTAAGTGGCCAATGCGTTGCCAGTTTTAATTAAGATAGAAATTAAGATAGAGTGATCACAGCCAACACCCGGATGGGCGGTCGGGGTCAGTTCATCCAGCTAAGAGCCTTCCGTCCCTATTGGAGAGTAGCCCCAATCAAGAGACATCAGTTGCTGCTTAGCCTTAGAAAAGTCCCTCGCGATGGCATAGACTGAAAAGAAAGTAAAGAAAAAAGAATGCCAGCCCTCAAGAGTGTGGAGGCCAGACCCCAGATACCCTCCTGGGGCCGATGTCCCTTGTGTGAAGGGAGACTCACGTTCCCTGCGTATTCCAGAGATCCAGTTGCTCAGACTGTAGAAGGCGGATGCCAGCTGCGGTTTGCTGGGCGTCTGTCTGTCTTCTTTGGGGATCCGTCACCCACGTTGGGTCGCCAGTTCTGGGTCCGTGGGTTACTTAGGGGGTTGCAGCGTGCATCAACTCCCCGTTCACCCACGGAAGCTGGGTGAACAGTGGCTTGGAACAGCCGTGAGCCGAACGAGAGATGAGACCCTTGGGAGAACGCGGCAGTGGGCAGATCTCATTTTATTGATAGATTGCAGCTGTTTATATGGAAGCAAGATCTGTGGCATCTCATGAGTTTGATTGGTAGGGGCCAGTATCCTAGATTACATAGATAAATTGAGGGGGCTATGTGAATCTATACATGGATAGAATGGTGATGTTAACAGAGGAAATGAAACCTTTAGGTTTGTTATTTGCAGTTGGAATAAGTTAGGTTTTGATCTGCTTATCTTATCTTGGGGACAGCTGTGGCCTGCCTAGGGGCTTTGGAATTTTCAGGATTGCTAAGATTTACAGGGGCCCCTGGACTTTGCCTCAACTTCCTTATCGGAAGGAGACTGTCCCAGAAGCCTGCCAGACTCAGCAAAACCCTACTTCCTCCATGCCTCATTAGCAGGGTACCATAGGTCCTAAGTGGAACAAGGGTGTAGAAGAGGGAATATAAGAGGATAACCTGATAGGGATGGGACCCACATGTGATTTGTTCATACAACAGGGTATATAATTAATTTTTTTTAAATCCAGACCAAAATGTCCAAAGTCCAGGTTCTCTTATCTGTGAATCTATAAAACAAAAATCATATAATGGGACAGAGTAAATATTCACAGTGCGGAAAATGACATTTGGCATAGCAAGAAAAGACTGAAGCAATGTACGTTCTAAACAAATAGGGCAAATATCAAATCCTGTTATTCCAAGCCTAATACCTGTAATTAGTGATGAAGTATCTGGGGTTTTAATTCCACCCCTCTAGCTGAGGTGCCCACAGCCAAGCAAAAAGCTTCATTCGAAGCCTGCAGTTTTCCTAGGTGGATGTTCTACAGTCCTAAAATCTTCAATATCCACTGCAACCCATGGTACATCCTTATGGCTCCATCAGGTCTCCATTCAGGGACTCCAACAATCCTGTTTTACATTCACACAGTGGCCATCTCCAAAACAATTTTCTTGCAAATCAAAATAACTTTCTCTTCCCTGCATTTGTTATACTTCCAAAATCAGTACCAGTTGGGCTTAAATGCCAAATTATTAATCCAGGGGCGAATACAGCTGAATTAAAGAACAGGCAAATACCTTTAGATTTCTTCCTTCAGGCTCCCTACTTTCAAAAGAGTCTGTTCTCCCTGCTGTACCAATTCAGAACAGCCTGCCCCATCAATGATGGCAATTTTTCAATTGTAGCTGAAACAGTTAGCTTTCTCCTGCCCAAAACTTTCATTTTGTTTTTTTGTATCATATGCTTGTACTCACACCAGCCCATTTTTTTCTAGGCAGCTGTTCAAGTCCTTAGGACACAGGAAGAATTCTGCAAGCTTTTAAACTATTTATATACCAGTCTGGCAAAATTCTTCTTCCTCTAATAAGCCAAACCTTATAGGTCTTTCTGCATTTAGGTCTTTCAACTCTCACAAAAATTGTTTATCCAGCTCCTGTAATAGCACTGCAAGTCTTCTCAGTCCAAAGTTTCAAATTCCTCCTCAAATCAGTTTCACATGGCCCAAACCACAGAGTCAGGTCTGTAGCAGCAATGAATGCCCTGTTCTAGAACCAATTTTCTCCTGTACTTACATTCTCATTGCTGGGAAAATCACCGGACCAAAAACAGCAGCTGGAAGGAAAGGATTTATTTTGGCTTACAGTCTTCAGGGGAAGATTCATAATGGTAGGTGAAAGCAAGGTATGAGTAGAGGCTGAACATCACAATCTCCCACAGCAGGTAGAAAACAGCAGCAAGGGAGTGAGCCTAACACTTATGAGCCAGGAACCTAATAAACCTCAAATTCCACCCATGGTGACACACAAATTCTAGTAAGGCTCCAACTCCTAAATTGCTATCTGGATAAAAGCATTCAAAACACATGAGTTTTCAGGGAATATTTGATTGAAACTATATCACAAGGTCTCTCTCTCTACCTGGAGTTGCTGTTGATCAGTGAGCCCTAGTGATTCTCAAATCCCCATCCCTCACAGACTGGTGAAACAAACATGTATTTTAGGGAATTGAACTCCATGTTCTCCTGCCCCAAACAGCCTAATGCTGAAGAGACAAGCACTTTTAACCAATGAGTAATTTTTCTAGGGCAACAATTACATTTTTATCATTTCATTCAATCCTACCTATTCTCATTTCATTTGTCTTGGGTTTAACAATTGACTTTTTAAAAATTGTCTGGAAAATTTTGAATCTCAGATGATTTGTTTAATGTACTTCATTGTGTCTGTATGACTATTTTTGGGCTTTCCTACCATGATGTCCAGTCCTTAACTTATAGATTTTATGAATAGCACCTCAAAATTCATGTAAGGGGCAATCGTGTAGGCAGGTATAGACTGACTTATTTGAGTGATGGAATATATGAGAATGGGAAGCATTTACTTTACCATTTGGTAAAATATGCACTTTTATAAAGAACTTAGACAAATTTTTTTCATAATTAAATATCAGAACATTTTATGGATTTGTTTAACAAATCTGTAGGGTTTCTAAATCTTCACATAAAATATGGATGACAATTATAATTAAAAGCAAGGAATAAAATTCCCTTTATAGTTAGAGTGATGGCTCAGCAGTTAAGGCACATGGCTGCAAAGCCTAAAGACCTGGGTTCAATTCCCTAGTACTCACATAAAGCCAGATGAACAAGGTGGCACATGTTTATGGAATTCATTTGCAGTGGCTAGAGGTCCTGGTGTACCCATTCTCTCTCTCTCTCTCTCTCTCTCTCTCTCTCTCTCTCTCTCTCTCTCTCTCTCTCTCTCTCCTCTAATAAATAAATAAAATATTATAAAAATTTCCTTGAAGTGAAAATTTATACATAAATTTTTAAAATGTTATTATGCTTTTCTCTGCATAAGAATGAGAAGTTGATTTTATCTACCCTTCAAAATAATCCCCACCCATGCTCATGCAGGCAACCTGAATTAAATTTAGTGGGTAACACTAATATACATGAAAAAAACACAAGTAGAAGAGGGGGCCTGGGAAGATAGCTCAGGGGGAAAGAGTGTTTGCCTATAAATTTGAGGGCCTGAGAGGGCCTGATATTCCCAGGGATTGATTCCTCAGCACTCACACAGAGAGCTAGCTGAGTGTGATGGTTGTTTTGTTGATAACTTGACCAGTTAGTAACCTTGGGTGGGTCTCTGAGGTTGTTTACAGGAAGGCAGCTCTCTCAGTAGGGGGAAGGATGTAAGGAGGCTCAGTAAAACTAGAAACAAACTTTCCTTCCTGGGAGGGCAGTGCAGGAAAGAAATTCCAAAGACTCTGGAAATCAACAAGTCTGGGAAAGGGTTGCAAGACCCCACCTTAAGGCTATATAAAAGGGAAGGAAATGCCCCACCCCATTTGCTGGGGTGTGTGTGGTGGGTGATGGCTTCCCTCTCTCTGCTTGGAACTGTGAAAGGGGACTAACCTACTTTGCCATTATGGAACTTTCCATAATTCAGTAATTTCAATAAATTCCTTCCTCCCACAACTTTGTCTGGTTTGGGGTTTCATCTGGCAACATGTGCTCACTACAACACTGAGCATGCCTAAAACCTCAGTACCATGAAAAGCAGAGACATGATATATTATGGTTCAATTTCTCATTATCTTAAATGTTTAGTTAACATATGGAAATTTTAAGAAGTTAAATGAGTCATGAGAGCTAACCCCAAACTTTTCAAGTCTAGGAAAAGAAAAGTGAGAGGAATTATGTGAGCTCTAAGTCTATACATATTTATTTATTACCACTCACTTTTTAATTGAGAACTTTTTTGAATGAACATCTTCTATATTGGCAATATTCCCATCCAGTTATACTCTTATGTTTCCTCTCCTTCACCCCCATTCCACTGAGGTTCCCTTTCAGTGAGGTTATCTAAAAAATTGTGACACCCCAACAATATGACATTTATAAATAAATAATGCATCATGTATATTGAAAACACATTTATAAATTAAAATTTATAATGGAAATGAAAATAAAAGCAATTAAATTTTGAACATTCATTTCCTATCTATCATCAGATGGAGCACCCTTGACTTTCCATAAACACCATTTCTTTGCTGTCATTTAGACAGGCTATTCTTGTTAAAGTCTTAAATGGTTTTCTGTTGACATTCTTAATGTTTAGCTGTAGGAAATAATTTCAAAATTTCCCCTGAAATATTAGTTCCAATTTATATTCCCATCACTACCATGTGAATTTTACATTTGTTCCTTACCATTATTTGTAATATTTCAGTATTTATTTTTAACATCATTATGTTTACTGGGTTTTATAAACATTTTAAATACCAAGTCAAATAAGCTTATGATATCAACAGCAATAAAAAATAACTCTTCTGAGAAGAACTATTGTGTTCCAAAATAACAATGTTTCTCAAGGTCTTGTGATTAAAAAAAAAAGTTTATCAGTTCCCTACTCATAATGTTGCTGTGTTTCTTAGCATCATGTCCTTGATATGCATTAGCAGAACTTGTTTTATAATTTTCCAAATTTTCATGAACAAAAGTGTTGTTATAGAATTGATGTATTGAGAAACATTCATTTTTTTAAAGTTATAGTAGAGCTCTTGAAAAACTTGCTGTTAGTTGCCGTATGATTGAACAAGACCCTAAACCTTTTCTGTACAGCACAAGAAAAGAAAATCAAGGAAGTGGAAAACACAACCCACAGGAGAAAATATTTACAAACCATATAGCTAATAAAGTATTATATTTCAGTAGCAACTCCCTTAAGCAAACAAGCAACCCCAAAACAAATTATTCCTTTTAAAAATGTACAATGGACGTTTTCTATCCAAAAAGGACAAATGACCAACAGGTACAAAAAGCTGTTCAACAGCATTAATCAGGAGGGGAATTTAAATCCAAAACATTTTGAGATATTACCTTATGCCTTATTAGGGTGCTCACTACCTAAAAGCCAAAAATTAAAAAAATGTTGGGTGGAGATGTCCACTGCCATACCAATTTTAGAAAGAAAACACGAAGTTTTCTACAAAAACTTAAATGAAATGCCATATGATCTAGCAATGCCATGCTTATTTCATGCTTATTTCAGGACTCTTCACAAGTCATGGTATGGAAGCACTTTCTTTCATGGATGGATGAATTCATTTTTCAGTCTTCAAGAAAAAGGAAATACTGGGCGTTGAGAGTTAGTATAGAGTAGGAATCCAGATAGGAGAACTTGAGTGAGTTACAAGAAGTGATGGGAAGGGATGGGGGAACAAATGATAGCCTGCAGCATGGAAGCTGAAGGGGGGCTTGTGGTGAGGAGATAAAATGGGAGGATAGAGAATAAGAACAATTTGTTTGAAATACAACATAATAAAACCTATTTTTGTATGCTAATAAAATAAAAAAATTAAAAAGAAGAAAATCTTGGCACTGTATCACCACAGATAAACCTTAAGAATATGTCAAGAACCAGACACAAAAAAATCAAATAACATATGTGGAATCTTAAAAAATTAAATTTGGGCATGGGATATGGTTCAGCACTTAAAAGTGCTTGCTTGCAAAATCACGGCTTGGGTTCAATTTCTTAGCTACTCATGTAAAAGCCAAGGGACATTCTTTGCAGTAGCAAGAGATCCCATGGCCTCAAGAGTATGCACAAAACAGAAACAAAAATTTTAAAAAATAAACTCATAAACACAAGGAGTAGAAGCTTGGTCAGGGATTAGGATTACTCCTGGGTAAGGGAAATGTGAGGATGTTTGTTAAAGCATACACACTTTTATTCATAAAATTAATAGATTCTGGAGGCTTGATTCATGTGCAGCAGGCTAAGTGTAGTTAATAACTGAATAGTGTATATTTGAAATTTACCATACAGGTTGATATGTATTTTCACTACGCCAAAAACAAGTGAGAGAGGGTAGGGTACTAGTTTTAGCTGCATCTTTATTGTATGAAAAAAGAACAAAAATCAGCTATCTTTTTTTTTTTGTCCTTCTGGAATAATTTCTCCTATTCCTAAGGGTTAGAAAGAACCTAGCATGCCCTGATATTTCAAAATTCTTTAAAAGTTACACTTCTTCACTTGAGCTGTGTGTTGGTTTAGCGGACTCCCCCTCCTTCTGCACAAAGTAGGACCATCCCGCGCAGGAGGCGGAGCATCCTTCCACGCTGAGAAGCCCAAGGAGCCTCAGTCCAAGGGGAGGAGCCTTGAGTACAGAAGGGCTTCCTTCAGGGCGTTCTGGTCTGAATAACCCAGAAATGGCGTGGCAGTCCATTCAAAGAAGAGGCTTTCGGCTTGGCTATGACTTATTTTTCGGAGTCTTTTAGAAGATATGATGTAAAGGTGAAAAAAGCCAGGGTTGCGGGGTTCCAGTAGCAGAAGAAGAGTGACATTGTGTGCCTCATTCTGTGAACTTTGTGTTCCTCTTGATATTTTAAAACTCCAAAGTGGGGGCTGTGGCGATCATATTATACCTGCGGAAAATCATTCATAGGGGAATAAACAGTAACTTTTCATAAGAAGATTCTATTTTTTGATCTAAAAACTGTCTAGAGTAAATGATGAAACAAAACTTGACAAGTTAATCTTTATTTTGAAAAAGAAGCTATAGCCACTAATAAAAACGAAGTATTAATGATGTTACCTTTTTATAGTACTTTTGATGTGTTGAGTGTATTTTCAGTAGTTATTAAAGCCGTGATGGAGTTTGTATAATAACATAAATCAATTTATAACTTTCTAGATACAAGCTCCTCAGAGAATTAGAAGACAGGCTATGTCAAGGAATACATGCTCAGTGTCTTAAAAGAAGGGCTTCTAAAATCATTTCTTGGATGACCCAATCATTTTTTAGGAGCGACTTATTCAGGTGCCAATACTTTGTGTATTTTCTGGATCCTGTTCCATTGTTAACGTCTCCGTTTAATGCACTATGGTCTGATATGATTCAAGGAACTACATCAATCTCCCTGAATTTGTTTAGGGAGGATTTGTGACCTAAGATGTGATCAATTTTAGAAAAAGTCTCATGCTCTGCTGAGAAGAATGCATATTCTATGTCTTTGGGTTAGAACGTTCTGTAAATAGCTGTTATCCCCAGCTGGTCAATGGTGTTATTGAGCTCCCTTATGTCCCTGCTGATCTTCTGTTTCGTTGATCTGTCTAGAGGTGATAGAGGTGTGTTTAAGTCTCCTACTATGATGGAATTCGAGTCTATTTCTGCTTTATTTTTGAGTAAGGTTTCCTTTATGAACTGTGTTGCACCCAAATTTGTTGCATATATGTTAATGATGGTGATATCTTCCTGCTGGATCATTCCTTTGATGAGTAAGAAGTGACCATCATTATCCTTTTTAATTGATTTTGGTGTAAAGTCTATTTTGTCAGAGATTAATGTAGCTACACCTGCTTGCTTTTTACTTCCACATGCCTAATAAACTTTTCCATCCTTTTACTCTAAGAAGATTGCTTTCTTTAGAGGTAAAATGCATTTCCTGAAAGCAGCAGATGGAAGGGTCCATTTTTCTGATCCACCCTGCAAGTCTGTGTCTTTTTATAGGAGAGTTAAGTCCATTTATATTCAGTGACATAACTGTGAGGTTTGCTTTAAGCCCTGCCATGATGAAAGGTTAATGCGGGTTGTTGTCTTTGCTGCCATTATTAGCACACTGATTCTGATTGTCGTGTCTGCTTTCTGGCACTCTTCTGAGGTAGATTTCTTGATTCTTCTGTGAGAGATATCTCTTGCAGGATCTTCTGAAATTTTGGCTTTGTTTTCAAATAGTAGTGGAGCTGGATAACTTCATGGAACACTTTCAATTCTCCATCTATTATGAGGGATAGCTTTGCTGGGTACAGTAGTCTAGGTTGAAAGCCATACTTCTTTAGGCCCTGAAAAGCATTATTCCAAGCCCTTCTGGCTTTCATGGTTTCTAATGAGAAGTCTAAGGTAAGTCTGATGGGTTTTCCTTTATAAGTTATGGTTTTCTTTTCTCTAGCAGCTTTGAGTATTTACTCTTTGCTTTCTATGTTAGGCATCTTAATTAAAATGTGTCTTGGTGAATTCCTATTCATGTCCTGTCTGTTTGGAGTACTCTGGGCCCCTTGAAAGTTGAGTGGGCTTTCTCTTGTTAGATATGGAAAGTTTTCTTGAATAGTTCTTTTGAAAATATTTCCTATGCCCTTAGGCTGGGATTCTTCTCCCTCCGGGATCCCCGTGGTGCTAATATTGGACCTCTTTATGGTATCCCATAGATCCCTCAAATTATGCCCACTTGATTTCTTGAATTTGTTGAATCCTATGACATCCTTAATAATTCCTTCTGTCTTGTCCTCAACGTCTGAGAGTCTGTCCTCCAGATTGTCAACTCTGGGACTGATTGATTCAAGGGAGTTTTTAAACAACTCCATTTTATTTTTGGTTTCTGCTATAATTTTGTTTATAGTCTCCAATTCTTTGGTGATATCCAATTTCCAGTCTATATTTGTTTTTGCTAGGGATTCCTGAAAATCATTTTTAAGTTTTCTTAAGTACCCATCAAGTTTAATCAATTGATTGTCTAGCTCCTCCCAAAGTTGGTTCATCTTCAATTCACTTAATGTATTTCTGAAGTCATTCATATTTATCTCCATTAAATTCAGTATGGAGTCTATGCTTGAGTTGGTGAGCTTCATCTCATTCATGTCTTTTTTCATAGTCTCCATATCAGCCATTAACTGCTTCATGTTTGCATTGCAGTTGTGGTCAGGAGTCATATTATTCTCTCTTTGTGATTGTATTTTTGTTGTCTCCACTTCCTTGTCACTTTCCTGTTCCATAATGGGACTAGAGGCCCTCAGTTGGGGAGATCCATCTTTAATTTCTGTGGGTTTTTTTCCTTTGGTTTCTGCCCATGTCCAGGTAGGGGAGTGGGACTCAGGCACCCTGGGGAGTGCTATTCAGCCCACTTTACTTCCAGTGGAATGATCACCAGGTCTGATCTTAAACAGAGGTCTTTCCTGTTAGGGTGTTCTGTCCCCAGACAGGCTTAGATCTTTACCCGTCTGGATCCCTCTGTATGTGACTGTTTAGTCTTAGACCCACCTCATAGGACCCTGTCCCTGTTTGTTATGCTGCAGTAGAAACAGCCCCAGCCCCCAAAACTATAGAGCCCAGTGTCTTCCCAACTGGCAGTGGCGCGTGATCCCTGGTACTTGCTGAGACCGCTTGTGCCCTCCTGGCAGGTACCTGTCTGAACCAGCCTCTGCTGAGGTTCCCAGGTATCTGCCTCAGGTCTGGCCCCAGAGCCATGCTATTTCAGTTTGCTCAAGGATCACGTCTGCCTGTGTATGTGGGGGGGGGGTTCATGGAGAGAAGTGCGCCATAGGATCGGGTGCTGGAGGGAGGGGGCCTGTGAGGGAAAGGTGCTCAGCCTGCAAAGTGGGCTCAGGAACAGGCTTGGAGGAGACAATGGCGGGAGCTTGGGGTGGGGGAGGAGGGTGGCTCTCCATTCCTCTGTGGAGCAGAGAACCGCTGGGGAACCCTGTCTGTACTGGTACAGAAGCTGGGGGGAGGGTGGGCTTGAGTTCAGGGCCGTCTGTGGTCTGGGGTTTGGATCCCAGCTGGAAAATCAAACCTTTATGGAGAGAGTCCTGGCGATGCTGTTACTCATCCAGCATCTTGCTCCGCTCCTTTTAAAATCATGTGTAAATGGTTACCTTTGTCTAAATCTGTACATATGTATCAAAATAATGGTTCCTATTTGTTCACTAAAATATAGTTTGAGAACCAGTCATCGGTGTGGCATAGCACCTAGTCCCAGTCCTTGGGAGATGAAGGAAGGAGGATTTGGAGTTGAAGGCTAGTCTTGGCTACATAAAGATTTTCTGGCAATTCCATCTCAAAACAAAAAAATCTGAGAATCATAAAATCACAGTCATATATTAATATAATAAGCCCAAGCATGACAAAGGGAAAATAAAAATTATTTTTTCCATATTTCACTGAGCCTATAGAACAGGCAACCCTAATTAAACTCAGTGGGTAACAGCACACTCAAGAAAAATGAGACATAAAAGTATAAGAGGGGCTAGTTGAGAAGAAAAGGGGGGAAGATATGTCCGTTCAAGCCCATAGGAATAGGATAAATGATTCTGGAAGGACAAAAAAAAAAAGCTGATCTTTTGCATACAATAAAGATGCAGCTAAAAACGTCCCCTACCTTCTCTTTTACTTGTGGTGTGATGAAAAGACATATCAACTTGTATGGTAAATTTCAAATATACTGCATACAGTTATTACAGTGGTAGTAGGATCTCAGTGACCCTAAGACTACATAATGAATTCCAGGTCAGCCTAGGCTAGATTTAGACTCTACCTCAAAAAAGATAAATACTGTAATGTAAATATTAAGATGAAGACTTCATGATCCTTTTTTGTAACAAACATGCACACACGTACAAACACACAAACACAACTGTTAAGCTAATGAAAAATTTTGGAAGTCTGAGTAAACTACTAGTTTCTACTTTTCTGCAATTCTGGTTTTGTTCACAAGATGGTGCTTACCAGTGTTCCTGACCTATTTCCAGGCAGCTTTTTTTTAATGAAATGTATAAATAGCCAGACAAAAAGTTGTACAAGTATTTTATGTTAGCAGATTATGATGCAGCACATAGAGTGTGATTGAAAAATCTGTTAAGTGTTACATGCCACAGGAAAACTCCATATGAATAACAGTGTGAGGACACACATGCAAAGATTCTTTTTTAAAAATGTTCTTTATTATTTTTTGGTTTCTTTATTATTTTATTTTATTTTTTGAGAGAGAGAGAGAATGGGCATGCCAGGTCATCCAGACACATGTGCCACCCTGTGCATCTAGCTTCTAGTGTACTGGGGAACCGAACTCAGGTTCTTCTGCTTTGCAGGCAAATGCCCCAACTACTGATCCATCTCTCCAGCCCACAAAGCTTTTGTAAAATAGCTTCATGGAGTTTGGTTTATAGAACACAAAGCAATTGTTGCTTCCCTTCTCTTGTATGTTCAACTCATAATTTTCCAGAGGGAGGGGATTTCAGTATAAACCAAATCCATTAACTCTCCCCTAAGCATTTCAAATTATAGGAACACAAGGGAAAATAAGTACAATATATTAGGTGTGACATTTCACCCCACCCCTGTGTTTCAGAATGGCATACCTGCTAGATTTCAAGCAGAAAAGTTTCTTAACACTTTTATCATTTTATTGTTTTTTAACTTTTTATTGATAGCTTTCATAATTAACAGAACATAAACCATTATGATTCCCTCCTCCCTCCTGCCCTCCCCCATATTTCCTCCCCCTCTCAATTAGCCTCTGTTTTGTTTTGTGTCATCATCTTTTCCTCCCATTATGTGTAGGTATTATCAAGCACTGCAAAATCATGAACATTGAGGCCTGAGAGATCCAAAAGGCTCCAGTTATCCAGGAACACAAATAATGTCCCAGACTCTGCTGAAGATCCTCCCACACACATTCCCTTCTCCTTTTATAGCAGAAAAAAATAAAGATAAGGTATCCAGTTTGAGTTATCATAGTTCTCTCTGTTCTTTTCCTTCCCCCAACATATGTTCTATGTAACCGTCCCCTTCTTTCTGTTACTGTTTTTCTGACTGAGTTTCTTGTCTCCATTCTCATTGTTCATCGTATTTCATTTAGCAGAGTGAAGTTTCTTCTTTTTTTAATTTTAACTTATTTATGGTTAATTATTAGATACATTTAATGAGCTGTCCCCAACCCGATGGGGATCCTCCTCAGTGGGATTGCTGGGATAAGGGGCTACGAATTGTACAAGAAGTAGCCATTTTTTTTTCTTTCTGTGTTGTTAATGGGGACAATGTCTCTCCGATCCCTTTTTCTTTTTTCTTGTTTTAAACTAATTCAGTAAAATTGATCAAAAATATTTTGTTCAGGCTAACTTGTGAAATCTTATGTGAATAAAAGGAGGCTATAACAAGTAAGCATCACTTCAGAGCTGTATACTCATCTTCAAAAGCACTGTCTAGAATGAGCTATCTACAACTTTTTATTACCTGTCACGAATTGTCATTAAATATTTGATATTTGGCCAACCTAGGTTAACATTAGAGACTCATGGGACTCATTCATCCTCATTATTTTATCTGGTGTGTAAAATGGTGTATGGCTGTGATGAATTTGAAAGTTTTCTTTCCACAGAGCTAATAAAGGACAAACCCATTGTTGTCTGACTTCTTGTTGGTGAGATTAAAAACTTCAACAATACAATGTCATAATAACTCCATTGCAAACTCTTAAAATTCCTACCAATAGAGATCCATATCTCAGAAAAGAATTCAGGGTGGTACCCTTCTCAGCGTGGTTACAGAATGATTTTGACCCAGTTTGGCCCTTCTGTTTAAGTTGTCTGGAAGAATGGTGGTATCTTCTTTCTTTGGAGGTCACCATGAAGGCAGTTTTCATACTTTCTGTTTGTTTTTACTACAGGGAGAGCTACTCTAACAGTACTGCTCCATTTGTCTCAAATGAATGGCTAGTGTGTGGCAAGAGATATGTTTTTGTTCCCTGTGATAATGGAGAAACTTTTAAAAATGTTCAGAAGTTTCACATTTAAAGTTAGCATAGCATTTTAAAAGACATAAGTGTCAGAGTCATTATCTGTAAGCACTGTAAATTTTAGTCCTTCCCAAAAGCAAAACCTCAAAGGTAAAGGCAATAAAACTTTCTTTTTTAAAAAAATATTTATTGAATATATATAATGCATTTCAATCAGTCTTCTCCCATCTTTCACTCTTGCTCCCACTCCCCCATACAACTTCCACTGAATCCCTGCCTACCTTTCACTTTACTATTTTGATGTCTTATTTTATTTATATGTTCCTTCAGCATCCATGAAGACATGTTATAGGTCCCAATATTGTACAATATCGCTGCTGTGAGGTATTGAATGCAAACATCACCACGTGTCTGGAATCTAACATTCCAGACCTCTCCTCTCCATCCTTTGGCTCTTACAGTCTTTTCAACCACCTCTTCCTCAGTGTTCCCTCAGCTTTGGTTGTTGTGATGGAAACATTTCATTTAATGCTGAGCATTTAACTGTTGCTTCTCAGGATTTTGGTGAGTCTTGAGCCTCCCCAGTAGTCACAGCCATCTGTGAAAAGAAGCTTTCCGTATCAAAAGTAGGAGCAGCACTATATATGAACATACATGTATTAGAGGGGAATTTAATTGACACTTAATTTCTATTATTCCTTATTAATACACATACTTAGAGGAGTTAGACCTCTTCAGTGTTTTAGTCAGGTTTGAGTTTTATTTTGAATGTGTTTTAAGGAGCCCAATAAAAATTACATCCCATTCTCTGACTGAATAAATTGGTATAAAAATGGAATTATAGATGAAAGCCAGTGAATGGGAGGGCATTAATGATTGTAAAAATCATGTGGGCCTTATAACAGTGCCCTGAGTTTAAGAGAATGAACCCCACAGCTTTGAGGCTGGAAGCTGTACAATAAGGACAGGGATATAAGTATACTGCAGGAGCTTGTTTACACAGAAATCAATAGATTTAAGTCCTCACGATATTGTGCATTTATATTTACAGCCTTTGTCCATTTTTGCTTGCTTTTTATTTCTTAATAATATTTAATAAGTATTATAGCCTGCTCTTGAAATACTGATTTGGGGATTTTGGTTTGTTTTGTGAAGCAGGGTTTAATTTTGTAAGTCAGGCTGGCCTTAAATCTATGGCAGTTCCTTTGTCTCAGCTTCCCCAGAGATGGGGTTACAGGTGTCAGCCAGCACTCCAAGCTAGGAGCTACTTTAGATTAGGAATAGCTTGTTTTAAAAAAAATCTGCTAAATTTGTTCTGCTTTTCAGCCAGTGTGTCTGTTTCTCCTAAACCCAATTTCAGTATATTCAGATACATATTTTCTTTAAAGAATTTTACTTGTTGCTTTATATTTAGAAACGACTTTATTTGAAGGCAAAAGTGTGAAGCTTTGTAAGAGGTGATTAATAAAAACGGATGGGGGGTAGATAGTATATCGGTTTCGGTCCTAAAGCCAGGAGAATTAACCTTGTAGAGAATTAATTCTCCACAGAAAGGTATTCATTGCAATCACAAACAAGAAACTAGTGGTTCTTATTAGCATAATTTGAACACCTGAATATTAACTTAATGCGTGGAAATAATATGTCTAAATAAGCCAGAAAATTATGTGATAGATATCCTTTGAGTCATTAATATATGCTGAAAGTGTCACTGCGTCGTGGTCCATCCCCCCTCCCCCGCCTATTCTTTTGGAAAACATCCAAACTTGTGCTTGGAAACCGAAAAGATTTACGTTGCAATCCCGCTTTTTAAAACGGACATTTTATTTTTCTTTATTTTTCCTTGAAGTGTATTGCGGCTTGAGTTAATGATTGGCGTTTCTGGAGGGGGCGGGCTCTCAGGTCCCCGTGCAGAAGGGGCGGGTCTCCTCGCGTTCCGAAGCGCGCCCAGACAGCTCGTGCAGGGGCGGGGCTTCGGCCACGCAGAGGCGGTGGCTCGGCAGTGGTGCTGCGGAGAGGGCTGAGGCGGCGGCGGTGACGGCCTCCTCTGGTGGCTGCGGAGGAAAAGCTGCCGCTCTGAGGTAAGGGCAGTATTAAACTCGGTTATTTTCTGGTAATTTACTTGCGTTTTGAGATTGAGGGAGGAAAAAGGTTAGAGTTGCCTCGGAGGAGCGACAGTGGCCTGCGTTTCTGGTCGCGCGACCGTAACTTGGGCTCAATGACCCCCAGCTGGAATTTGCGTGGGTGGAAAGTCCGTGGTGTCGGACTTGGTGGCCCAATTGCGGCGGCCACTCCTTTCCGTTCAGGTTTTTACGCCACGTTCCATGGATTTGAGGGGGGGGGGTATTCGATGATACGGGTTGTGTCAGAA
>PVHP010041408.1:0-15369 GCA_004024765.1 Zapus hudsonius | reverse complement strand
CGCATAAGATCAAAGTCCGATCCCCTAGGTCGAGACCAGGCGAGGAGGTCGCCTGTCCCCCAGCTGCAAGGAGTCGGTCCTCTTCCAACCTTGCCGCCCGCCCGCCCTCAGCACCGAGGGGGCAGCGCCATCGCGAGGCGGGCGGAGGGGACGCCCACCAGCCCCGGAGCCCAGCCCTGCCCCCAGGGTTCGCAAGCCCACCTGCCCGGGTCTGAGCGGGTTAAAGTGATGGCGACACATAGATAGATAGATAGATAGATAGATACATAGATAGATAAATAAATAAATAAATAAATAAATAAATAAATAAATAGATAGATAAATAAATAAATAAATGTGACAGGACCCGAGTCCGGGGATAAGCCACGAAGTGTCCCACAAATGTCAGGTGGTTAAGTCGCCCCATTAAATGACTTTTCATTATTCCACACATCAGGTCGCACCCGCTGGGTGTGTGGGCTTCTTTAACCCACTTCTAGTGATTTTTTTCTAATTTTTTTGAGAGAGAGAGAGAGAGAGAGAGAGAGAGAGAGAGAGAGAGAGAGAGAGAGCGCGCACCAGGGCCATCACCTTGTGGGTCTGGCTTATATGGGGGCCTTAGGCACTGGAGGCAAGTGCCTTAACCACTGAGCCATCTCTCCAGCCCGGTCTTTAGTATTAATTCCGACGAGTGGGCAGGGCTGCCAAAGTTTAACGCTCAGATCGCAGCAAGTCCGCGCTATCGGCATGAAAGACTACAAGTTCCAGAAGGCTCTCTTCCCCTCAGCGTAAAGAGAGACCGAGGACCGTGGAACCATGGCCTGCTGGGAATTGTAGTCCACGGCTTGTTTGTGATACAGAGGAACTAGAGGAAGGAGGGGGGAAGTAAACTATCCTCACGTGATACCCTGGAGCAGGTGATTGGTCAGTCCTAAAGACAAGCGCTGTGATTGGCTGGCTCTAATAAGAACAACGCCACTAGAGGCGGGCCAAGGAGTGGCGCAGGCGCAGAGCCTTCCAAGTCTCGGGACCCCTCTCTCGAAGAGACCATGGCGCTCAACAAGAATCACTCGGAGGGCGGCGGAGTGATCGTCAACAACGCAGAAAGGTGAAAAACTCTGCGGAAGGATCCCGGAGCCTGGCAGGGCGGGTGTCAGCCATTGTGTGTGGTGGGCGGTGGGTGTGGGCGGTGAACCCTCGAAGAGGAAGGACCGTGGTGGGGGTGGGGGGCGGGTAACGGCCGGGGGCGGGGCTGGAGGGAGGGGGGACTGGATGGTGACGGGGTTTGGGGGTAACGAGGAGGCCTAGGGGTGGTTCTTGACCATTGGAAGTTAAACAAAAATAATTGCCAGGTACTGTCACTACGCTGTCACTAGGTGAGCGTCCCGCACCTGTTCTACCTTATCTAATCCATACATGTTGAAAGCCAGAAACTGCACGCATTTTGCTGGTAGGGAAAGTGAGGCCCAGAGAGAGGGTTAGGAACTTGTCCCGAGTCCCACTGCTGTGAGTAATAGAATTCCAGGAAAGAAATCTCGAGACACCCAAAAATCAATAGGCTCAACCACCCAATATACAGCCTTCCAGTATATTCCAGGTTCAGAGAGAGAAAAGCTGAGGTCTCCCAGAGGTGGAATTCAATAATGTTTGTCAACTGTTTAAACCCAGTTCTTGGATGTTTGTAAAGGTTAGTCTTCTCTCCCTTCAACTCCCGGGAGACTTAGCTTACACCCCCCCAGGGCAGAGGTCTACTTAAGTCTCCCCTTACTCGATGGGTGGATTCTCTTTCCACTGCTCCTTGGACGTGAGAAGCAGATCAGACACCCCTGAGTTGAGTCTATCCTGACTTGAATTGATTCTTTTTTTAAAAAAACATATTTTATTTATTCACTTTCAAGCAGAGAGAGAGAGAGAGAGAGAGAGAGAGAGAGAGAGAGAGAGAGAGTGCAAGCACACCAGGGCCACCACCTTGTGGGTCTGGCTTATGTGGGTCCTGGGGAATTGAACCCAGGGCCTTAGGCACTGGAGGCAAGTGCCTTATCCGCTGAGCCATCTCTCCAGCCCTTGAATTGATTCTTGAAGGCCAAAGAGCTTAGGGAGAACCTGTGTCTCCAGGGAAAACCAGCACCCATCCTGGGACCTGTCTCTTGGGAACGTCTGATGAGAAGGCCTGGGTGGCACAGACCCTCCACTCACTTGTTTGTTTGTTTGGTTGGTTTTTCTTGGTAGGGTCTCCCTCTAGCCCAGGCTGATCTGGAATTCACTATGTAGACTCAAGGTGGCCTTGACCTCATGGTGATCCTCCTACCTCTGCCTCCTGAGTGCTGGGATTAAAGGCATGTGCCACCACGCCCAGCTCCACTCACTTTTGCAGGGTCTGATTGGCCCAGCCTGTTCCGGACCATTGCTGCTTTTCTCTAAGCTGCCTTCTTTGGTATTTCCATTTACCTTTGTCTGCCCTGGCAATAAAGTTGGGATATTTGGGAAGAGGACAAGGAAGATGAGTGGAGTCATGTGAACTTGTACCTTTCTACATGTAATCATGGAAACCTCACATTGTTCACTGGTCTGTGGCTTCTGTGTACCTCACCCCAGTTCCTTGGCTGGGCCAGACAATTTTTTTTTTTTTTGAGGTAGGGTCTTTCTCTAGCCCAGGCTGATTTGGAGTTTACTCTGTAGTCCCAGGCTGGCCTCGAACTCACAGCAATCCTCCTACCTCTGCCTCCCAAGTGCTGAGATTAAAGGCGTGCTCCACCACACCAGTCTGGGCCAGGCAATTTTGATTCTATTTAGTAACCTTTCTCCTTTCCTCTCCTCTCTTCTTTGGTAGTGTTTCAGTCTGTAGTCCAGACTGGCTTTGAACTTGAGTCAGCCTCCCACATGCTGGTGTGCATTACCATGCCTGATGCCATCTGGTAACAGCTCTTGGGATTGTTTTTGTTTTCCTCTCTCCCAGGGATTTTTTTCTGTATCTGTCCTACTGGTTTGTCTGCCTGGCTCGGGCTTAGCCCTCTAAATAGGGTGTGCCTTGTTCCGGGGAGTGCTTCAGCCTCAGTTCTGAAAAAGATGTGTCCATAATAATTGAAGTTTAAGCCTAGTGCTTGAACTTTTTGGATTTTTGAGTAGGGTTTCATTCCAACCCAGGCTGACCTGGACTGTATAGTTAGTCTCAGACTGGCCTTGAATTCATGGTAATCCTCTGCCTCCCAAATGATGGGATTAAAGGTCACCACACTGGCAAGTGCTTAAACTTTGATATTTAAAATGGCAAACTTTGGGGCTGGGGAGATGGTTAAAGGCACTTGTTTGTAAGCCTGACAGCCCAAGTTCAATTCCCAGGCATCCATGTAAAGCTGGATGCAAAGTGGCACATATGATCTTGATCCCAGTGTGCCTATGGCGGCAGGGGGGGGCGGTGCAGGAGAATTTATAAACTCATGGGGTCAGCTAGACTGGTGCACTGCACACAAAGTGGCAGAAACAAAACCCAGCAACAACAAGGGAGACCCTGTCTCAAGCAAAAATGGAAGGAGAGGAGCTGGGCATGGTGGTGCAAGCCTTTAATCCCAGCACTGGGGAGGCAGAGGTAGGAGGATCACCATGAGTTCAAGGCTACCCTGATACTACATAGTGAATTCCAGGTAGGCCTGGGTTAGAGTGAGACCCTACCTCGAAAAATACCAAAAATAAAAAACAAAGGAAGGAGAAGACAAACACCCAAGATTGTCCTCAGACCTTCACATGTGCCTATGCATACACACACACACACACACACACACACACACACACACACACACACACATACACACTATAAACACTGTGGCTGGCCATGGTGCGTACACCTTTAATCCCAGTACTCGGGAGGCAGAGGTAAATTGATTGCCACCTTGAGAATACATAGTGAATTCTAGGAGTCAGCAGCGGGCTAGGGATGATGGTCAGTTGGTAGAATATTTGCCTAGCATGTACCAAGCTTTGGCTCAGTCCCCAACACTATCTAGAACTAGGTATAGTGGTGCACAACTGTAATCCCTACACTGGGTGGGGGGAGTGGAGGCAGGAGGATCAGAAATTCAGGATTACCCTCAGCTACACTGAATTCCAGACCATGCTGGGCTCCATGAGACCCTATCTCAAAAAGAAGCTGGGTGTGGTGGTACACACCTTTAGTCCCAGCACTAGGGGAGGCAGAGGTAGGAGGATTGCCATGAGTTTGAGGCCACCTTGAGACTACATAGTGAATTCCAGGTCAGCCTGGGCTAGAGTGAGACCCTACCTCAAAAAAACAAAACAAAAACAAAAACCTCAGAACACCTATCCCCCAGGTAACTAACCCTCCTGGAGTTGTGAGAGTGTCTCTGTGATCCTCAGTTCTGCTCTGTGCTGGTCACCTGTGGGCTGTGTAAGTGGAGCTTGGGGATATCTGTAGACCTCAACTTACTCAACTCTTCTTTACTGTTTTATTATTTTGGGAGGAGTTGGGGTTTCAAGGTGGGGTCTCACTCTAGTCCAGGTTGACCTGGAACTCACTCTGTAGTCCCAGACTCAAACTCACTGCATAGTGAATTCCAGGTCAGCCTGGGCTAGAGTGAGATCCTACCTTGAAAAAAAAAAAAACAAATAAAGGGCTGAAGAGATGGCTTAGTGGTTAAGACATTTGCCTGCAATGCAGAGGACCTAAGTTCGATTCCCCAGTGCCCATATAAACCCAGGTGCATGTGTCTGGAGTTCATTTGCAGTGGCTAGAGGCCCTGGTGCGCTCATTCTCTCTCTGGGTCTGCCTTTTTCTCAAATAAATAATTTTTTTTTTTTTTTTTGGTTTTTCGAGGTCTAGCCCAGGCTGACCTGGAATTCACTATGTTGTCTCAGGGTGGCCTCGAACCCATGGCAATCCTCCTACCTCTGCCTCCCGAGTGCTGGGATTAAAGGCATGTGCCACCATGCCCGGCTTCAAATAAATATTTTTTTAAAAACACAAAAAGATTTATTTGAGTGCAAGCATGCATGAGAGAGAGAGAGAGACAGAGAGAGACAGAGAGAGGAGAAAATGAATATGAGCGTGCCAGGGTTTCTTACCACTGCAAACGAACTCCAGATGCATGTGCCCCTTTGTGCATCTGGCTTACATGGGTACTGGGGAATTTAACCTGGGTCATCAGGCTTTGCAGGCAAGCACCTTAACTGCTGAGCTATCTCTCCAGCCCTTCTTGGCTTTTTTAATGGTTTTCCTACAGCCCTGTTGAGGCAGTGTCCTGGCAGCTTTGCCTAGGGTCTGGGATGACAGGTGATATCTCCAGGAGTCTCATGAGCACCTTTTTTCTCACTGCAGCATCCTAATGTCCTATGATCATGTGGAAGTTACCTTCAATGACATGAAGAATGTGCCAGAGGCCTTCAAAGGGACCAAGAAGGGCACTGTCTACCTAACCCCTTACCGGGTGAGTTGCCCAGCAGGACAGTTGTGTTAGAGGCACTGAGCTTTGGAGAGTCACGTGTCTCAGCCTTGTGACTCAGTGGCCCTGGTGAGTGTCCGTGCCTGGTTCCACCTGGTTCTCTGTCACATGCTCCTGGGTTCTAGAACTGCCAGGCTCTTTGCTGCTGTGCTTGGTCCATTCAGTACCAGAGCTGCTGCCACAAAAGCTCTCCAGAGTTGGATGCAGCTTCTGGGATGACGTGCCTGGAGTAGCCTGTGAAGCCTGTGTGCACAGCCGGAGTGATAAGTGGGTAAACAGGACACAGCAGCAGGGCCACGGCCTCCAGGCTGGCAGAGAGCCCAGCAGAACCCTGCAGAGTGAGAATGCGCGGTTGTATAATAGGCCTCGCCAGAGAGCGAGCTGTGTGGGCTTTGGGCCCTCCCAGCGGCTTCCCACCAGTGAGAAGCAAAGATGCCTGGGAAAAGAGTGCATGACTCCAGGTTTTGGAAACTCAAAATGTGCCCTTCTGGAGATGTGAGTTCATGTCTTTAGTTAGATTGTGACTGTGTGATGGTTTTGAGACCCAGGGGCTCTCCAGCCACAGGACAGGAGAGCTCTGCGGCTGTTGGGCACAGTGTCAGCAGGTCATGAGTTTCTTCACATGCCATCTCTTGCCCCTCTTTTTTTTGTTTGTTTGTTTGCTTGCTTTTTGAGGTAGGGTTTCCTTCTAGCCCAGGCTGACCTGGAATGCGCTATGTAGTCTCAGGGTGGCCTCGAACTCATGGCGATCCTCCTACCTCTGCCTCCTGAGTGCTGGGATTAAAGACCCTCTTAATGAGCAGTGTGTCCTCCTCACACGTGCTGTGATCTGCATGTTCTTCTTGTGAACTGTGTCTGGCCTCTCCAGGCTGCGCTGAGGCCATTTACTTCACAGCATTCCTGGGGGGCTGTAAGCCTGCACGCCTGCTCTGACTCTGGGAACAGACTGGTCTCACAGGGATGGTTGAGCCCGCTGTGGTCATCTCCCTGCAGGTCATCTTCCTGTCGAAGGGGAAGGATGCCATGCAGTCTTTCATGATGCCGTTTTATCTGATGAAGGACTGTGAGATCAAGCAGCCTGTGTTTGGTGCAAACTACATAAAAGGAACAGTGAAAGCCGAAGCAGGAGGTAGGTGACAAGGGAGCCTCCAGTAAGGTGCTCTGGGCCACCTGGGAGATGACATCCAAGCCTTCCCCTTCCAGCTCTGGGTTAACTGCAGAGGAATGCCAGGGTTGCCAGCTGGGCTGCTAGCGTGCATGGGTTTTGTTGCCAAGAACTGGGAAATGCTGGGTTAAAGTTAGCAGCCCAACAGAAAGACTGAAAACTAAGCAAAGGTGTTTGTTGTGACCTAAAGAGCATCCAGGTTTTAGAACTCTGCTGTTCCTGGGAGGGGCCTTTCATGGAGGCCAGGAAAAGGTAGCTGTCCCCTGCGAAGCTGGAGGGGGCCTCTGTGTGAACTCCCTTCCCATCCAGCCAGGCTGGAGGGGTCCACAGTCTGTGTTCAGGTCCTCTCAAGCATGAAAGTTCTGCCCTAAACCTAAATGTGTCACGGATCCCAGGAAGCTGCCAAGTACTTACCCGAGCGTGGAGAGAGACTCTTTGATGTTTGCTCTAAAACTAACCATGTAGCCTTCGTGTTCCTATACTTGGTGGGCTGGAGCTGGGGGTGGGAGAATGAGCTTGTTCCAAGAAGGAAAAGCCCCTGTTCCAGAAGCTTCTAGTGACACACAAGCAGGAGCCAAGCCAGTCTGCAGCGCCAGGTGGCATGTGGGTACCGGGCAGAAGTCCTGCCCCCTTCCTCCCAGGCCTCTGGGGCATTGGATGGTGGCCTGATGAAGACAAAGAGCCACCCCTTTGAAGATGACCTGTTTTCTGTTTCTGTCTTCTCAGGCGGCTGGGAAGGCTCGGCCTCCTACAAGCTGACCTTCACAGCAGGTGGCGCCATTGAGTTTGGACAGCGGATGCTCCAGGTGGCCTCTCAAGGTATCTAGGCTCTGAAAATTAAGGGAAAGTGACACATCACGCATGGGTTTTTTATTTGACCTGTGTCCTTGTGTTTAGCACCAGGAGATGAGACTCTGGGCCCAGCTGAGCAGAGCTGGGTTGGGGAAAGAAGCCCATGATTACTGTCTACACTATTCTCTACCTCAGGGTCGGTCTGGGTCTCCTCTTTCCAGAACAGTGGTACATATTCTGACAGCTGTTTGGACTCATAAAAACAAACAAAAAACCCAACATTAACTTCCATTAAGCAGCCATTTTAAAATACCAAGTGTGGTGGTCAGCAGACATCCATTCCTACTCAATCCTCACCCCATCCCTGAGACTCCACCTACCACTCCATCCCTTCCTTGACGCTTCTCTGCCCTGCCAGGCTCAGCCTGTGACCCACAGAGGGTGGGCGTGGAGTTGGCTATAGGACACATCAGTGGGAAGTCCCTGAGGCAGGTGACACTCATCTCTCTTTCCCCTTGTACTTATAGCCTCCAGAGGTGAAGCCCTCAATGGAGCCTATGGGTACCCTTACATGCCCAGCGGGGCCTATGTCTTTCCCCCGCCAGTCGCCAATGGAATGTACCCCTGCCCTCCTGGCTACCCCTACCCACCGCCCCCACCTGGTGAGTGTGTCCTTTGCTGCCCAGCCTCATCCTACCCACCCATTAACCCTCCCCACCCCACCCCAGGTCAGGGGGTGCACCTGCTTCAGAATAGACATGCTGGAGAGACTTGGAAAACGCCCTGGGGAGCTGGATGGGCCACTCCCAGGGGCAGCCTTCTGAGGGATCTGGGCCTGGCTGCTAACCAGTCCTGTTACTCTCTTGCCAAGCAGAGTTCTATCCAGGACCTCCTATGATGGACGGCGCCATGGGATATGCACAGCCCCCACCACCACCCTATCCTGGGCCCATGGAGCCTCCAGTCAGTGGCCCCGGTGTCCCCTCCACTCCTGCAGGTGAGGCCCCTGGGCTGCTAGCAGTCATTTGGGATCAGTCCTGTCCCCTCTAGGGTCTCACAGAGGATCCAACAGAATGCTGGAGGCTACTAAGAACCCCAAATGATAAAGAGCCCCTGCCTAGGTGACCACAGGGACCAGCAGGGTGGTACCTGGTGGTGGTGAGCAACACCTCCCAGGGGCTGGTGAGCTCAGTGTTGAGCATGTGCCTGGTGCTTGGGCTCCATCCCAGCATGCACACACCACGTCATGAGATGAGATGAGGCAAACAGCTACATTCTAGCCCTCTGGCTCCTAGCTAGTAATGTCCTCCCTGGAACCAGAAGATCATGCTGAAGGCCTCAGTGTTCTTACCTACAGTTGGTCACAGGATCACCTGGTGGGCTCGTGTTAAGGATATGTGAAGGGCCTGGAAAAGATAGTTCCAGTACTTGGCAGGTGCCTCAGGACAGTAGGCTGCTTTTGCTTGATGGCCTGGGTCACCAGCACCAGCTGCCCCGAGTTGGGGCCCAGAGTGTTGCTGAGAGGGCCGGGCTTATTGTCACATCTGCCACGTGTTTGCTCTCACAGCTGAGGCCAAGGCCGCAGAAGCAGCTGCCAGCGCCTACTACAACCCAGGCAACCCACACAATGTCTACATGCCCACGGTGAGTGAGAGTGAGACTGCCTCCTTGGCCATACTGCCCAGGAGTTAGGGTTGGGGGAGACCTTGGCTCGTACTACATTTTCTCACGTGATCTTGCCTTTCCTCCTCTAGAGCCAGCCTCCGCCACCACCCTACTACCCCCCAGAAGATAAGAAGACCCAGTAGACTCTGCCCGCCTCCCTGCTGCCTGCCCTCGTGACCCTCTCTTGCCTCTCCCTAGGGGCTGCATCTTGGACTGGGGAGGCCAGGGAGGGCCCTGTGCTTCTCCAGCTCTGATTATAAACCGTTACCAGGAACTAGTGCTGAGGGAAGAGAGGCGCCTCCCAGCTTCTCACGCTAGCTCAGCCCATGGCGCTGCTCTGCCCAGCTTCCCTCTCACTAGCTCTGGGGTTGGTTCTCAGGAGCACAGGATGTCCCTGTTCCTGTTTCCCCCTAGTAGCACCTTCCCATAGAGGGACTCTCTGGCCACTCCTACAGCAGTCTAACCCCTCGGTCTGGTCTGGTGGCCACCTCATCAGACCAGCCCCGTGTCTCCCTCCTAGGCCCTGCCAGGCTGGACTCCCATTCCTCCCTGGTCGGTGCCTGGCCCTGGAAAGTTCACTGTCAGTCCACATTCCATTCTGCGGGGCTCTGGCCCCATCACAGCAGCCCTGCCACCTTGTCCCTGCTCATTCTGTTGCCTTCTCTTGAGTTGGGGGCTTCGCCACCAGCTTCCATGGGTGGGGGGCCATCAAGGGCCACTGGTGGCTGGGAGGACGCCCTTCCGCCCCTCTCCTCTCCAAGGGGCTTCTCCATTGGAGCAGGAGAGTGCCTGCCTCCCATCAGGCCCTTGGGGTGTGGGGGCTGCAGAGGGGCTGGGATTGAGGGTCTCCAACTCTGTGTCCTGTAACCTGCCGCCTGCCCCTCCTCCCCTTTAAGCTTCACGCCCCTTGGATGCACTAAGGTTTGCTTCTTTGTTCCTGGACTGGCTGCAAAGTGAGGAGATGGTTATTTAAAGAGAATTCCCTATTTATTTGACAAAAACAATCCAGTTAATATATTAATGTGAAATCAATCCTGTTTGCACCTTGATTTGTTTGCTACAACTGTGAAATAGTAAAAATGAAGTAACTGGACCCTTTCTGGCTCTGTGTGGTGACCAGGGTGAGGCCTACCGGAAGGAGAGCTTGCTGGTCACTGGGGGGCAGGGCTGGGGAGCCGGTTTCCTCTTGTTCTCATGACCCATTGGGTTTCCCTGGCTCCCCACAAAGGCCCTGCACCAGGCTTGGCTGGAGGCGGGATGAGGCCCGTTCACTTTGTCCCTCTCTGGGTCTTAGGTAGAGTTGCAGCCCTGGCCGCACGGTCAGGTGAGGGCAGCCCATTCCTCCTGTGTGTAAGGACTTGTGAGGGACAACTCTGAAGCCTGCTTAGGACCGCATGGACTGACAGTGTGTACCTTCAGGCCATCTTGCATATCTGAGGGAAGGGGAGGCTGGAAAGCAGCCAAAACCCACACAGCCAAAGAACTTCGGGAAAGTGGGCGTGGTGGTGCATGCCTGTAATCCCAACACATGGGAGATAGGTTGGAGGATGGCTGGGAGTTCGAGGCCACCCTGAGACTGCACAGTGAATTCCAGGTCAGCCTGGGCTAGAACGAGACCCTACTTCGAAAAACCAAAATAAAAATAATAAAAAGGACTGTGGGAGAGCTGGAGAGATGGCTCAGCGGTTGATGCACTTGCCTACAAAGCCTAACGACCCAGGTTTGATTCTCCAGTGCCCACGTAGGGCCAGATACGCAAAGTGGTGCATACATTTGGAGTTCGTTTGCAGTGGCTAAAGGCCCTGGAGTGCCTATTCTCGTCTCTACTCTCTCTCTCTCTCTCTCTCTCTCTCTCTCTCTCTCACTCTCCTTGCAAATAAATAAAAATATTTTTTAAAAGTATAAATAAATAAAAAATAAAAAGGACATTGCTGAAGTGATCTGCCCCTTGTGGCCAAATAGTCCCTGGAGGCAAGAGTAGCAGTGAGACATCTCTCACCTCTCCTGCCGACCCACTTGGGTCTCTCAGATTTAGCTGAGCCTTTTGTGAGGGTCCCTGGAGCATGCATCCTCCTGCCCATTGAGGTGGGGCGACAGGGCTCTAGGGCTGTCCTTGGCCAGCACAGCTTGGTCCTGTCACCTCCATGGAATGTGACCTGTGGGGTAGAGCAGGCTGAACCACCTCCCTGCCCCACCTCTGTCCAGGGAGAACCTCACAGGCCCAGGTCGGCTTTCCTGACTGCCGCCCAGCCCGCCCTGCCACCCCGCCTGCCCTGCCACCCCTGTTAGGCCCTTTTCTAGGGCCTCTGTGGAAGGGTGGGGCCTGCCCGCCCACAGCATCCACTTTCTGCTCCTGACCGGTGAAGATCCTGAAAGGATCCAGAGCAGAAGATGCTAGGAGACAGCCCCTCCAGGGCAGTGTCACTCTGACTGCCCTCCACCCTCCCCTGGCAGAGGGTGGCAGCCTTGGGGCTCTTTGCATCATCCTGCGGCTTTGCTGTGCTCACCTAGTGGCCACAGGGCAGCAGAGGGAAGGGCAGAGCCGGCCACCATGGCGACACACCTCTCCCACCCCCAGCGGCGCCCTCCACTTCAGCGCCAGGCCATCAAGATAAGGCGCCGCAGGGTCAAAGACCTGCAGGATCCCCTGCCCCAAACCACGCAGGAGGTAGGAGTGAACTCAATGGGGAGAAGAGCCAGCCTTGGCTGCTCGGCATTCTTGGGGTACAGGAAGCTGGCTGGCTGCTCCCCACACCTGCCCTCCTGGGCCCTGGAGGGCAGAGTCTTATGGGTGGGCACAGGGAGTCCGCCATGTGTTCTCTGAGCTAGGGTGGGCCTCTCAGGTCCAGGCCTGAGTCTCTCTGGCCCCTCTCCTCCCGTGGTCCTGATCCCCGGCCCCTACTCCTTTGGCTCCAAAGGTACCAGCCCTGGGAAGCAGTGTCCCTGCTGCTGGTGGGCTTCCCAGGGACCCCATAAGTCACCCAGGCCTTCCTGGCGCCCCCCCCCCAGTCACCCACCTCGGCTGCTGGGCCTCATTTCCGCTGCTGGGCTGAGAAGTGGGTGGCTGCCTGATAAGAAAGCACTGTTGTTTCCTCTGGGGAAGGAAGGGAGGGTGGGGGCAGGTGGTAAGGGGAGCGCTGCTAGGCCATCTGAGCACCCATGGACCTCAGCCATGACAGGCCAGAGCACCATCAGGGTGGCCTGGGGGCCAGCCCCTCGGAAGGCCTGCTGCAGGAACAGGTGAGGGGCATTGGTGGTCTCGGCTGCCTTGGGCTAGGCTTTCCTGCTGACTGAGTTAGTCCTTCCACCTTGCTCCCAGGTCGAGCCACCATCCCACCACTTCTCCCCCGAGGAGGTAAGAGATGGCGTTGGGGGCTTGTGGAAGGGTCAGGAGAGAAGGTCTGTACCCCTCAGCCTTGGTCAAGTCCGATGGCAACAGTCTAGTGACAACCTCTACTGTGTAGGTGCCACCTTGGCCCTGCTCTGAGGTGCTGGTTTCTGGGAGGGCTGCTGGGTGATGGGGTTCCTGAGGGGGCCCTGCTGTGCCTCAGCGAAACCTGCTTTACGAGGAAGCCCTCTACACTGTCCTGCACCGCCTGGGTCAGCCGGAGCCGAACCATGTGAGGGAAGCCTCAGAGCTGCTGAGATACCTTCAGGAGGTGAGCCCAGCTCCACCCTACCCACCTTCTTGTGGCTGGGACTTAGGAGCCCTCCAGTTCCTCCTGGTACCCCACCCTGTGCCCCCAGCCTCCCACACCCTGCCTGCCCCCCACAACAGGCCTTCCAGGTGCAACCAGAAGAGCATCAGCAGTTGCTTCAGCATGTCAGGGAGCTTGAGGTAATCTGGGCCAGGGTGCCCTGGGCTAGGAGCTGGTGTGGGAAGCTTCGCTCCTCTGGGAGACTAAAGCTGCTCCCTTCCATCTCTCCAGAAGCCAATATTTTGTCTGAAGGCAACAGTGAAACAGGCCAAGGGCATTCTGGGCAAGGATGTCAGTGGTAAGTGTGGGTGGGTGTCCTGGGGCTTCCTCTTCCCATCAGAGTCTGGCTCAGAAATCTTGGCCAAAGAGCCCAGCTCTCAGGCTGGCTCTTGTACTTAGCAGTCAGGCTGGGAAGGCCCCTGTCTAGCTGTCTCAGCCCTCTGCAAGTAGGAGGCTCCGTCCCATTGAACTGAAGGGGAGACTGACTCCCTGGAGCCTTGTCATCCTTCCTCCCCAGGGTTCAGTGATCCCTACTGCCTGCTGGGCATCGAGCAGGGGGTGGGCATGCCAGAGGGCAGCCCTGTGTCCCGACGTCGGCAGAAGGCCGTGGTGAAACACACCATCCCTGAAGAGCAGACCCACCGCACCCAAGTCATCAGCCAGACACTTAATCCTGTCTGGGATGAGACCTTTATCTTGTAGGTGACCATGTCCCTGCCCCTCCCCCCACCCCTCTCCCGCTCCCATCTAGGGTTCCTCTGGGTGGCAGGGTCTCTCTAGCCAATAAGATGGTTCAGGGGATAGGGCTCAGCCCTTGGCTCTCAAAGGGGGCTAAAGAGTAGACAAGATGGGACAAACCCATGACTTAAATGCCACCCATGTATCTACCTGGCATAGTGGCATATTCTCTGTGATCCTAGCACTCGGGAGGTTGAGGTAGAGAGATTGTCAAATTCAAGGCTACATGTTAAGACCTTGTCAGATAGGTAGGTAGGTAGGTAGGTAGGTAGGTAGATAGATAGATAGATAGATAGATAGATAGATAGATAGATAGATAGATAGATAGACAGACAGTCAGACAGATAGATTGATAGATAACTTGTGCTGGTAAAGCAGGGAGAGTTGGGCCTTTCTGGGTAAATGTGGGGGTTCTTACATTGAAGGAGGGAGGGAAGTAGTTAAGAGGAGGAAAGAATTACGCAGGAAAGGGCTGAGACTCCATGATGACAGGACAGGGTCCCACTCGGGGAAGGTGTCCTACCCACCAAGGTCCTTTAAACATATCCACGCTCTTTTCTCCCTACAGGGAGTTTGAAGACATAACCAGTGCTAGCTTCCACTTAGACATGTGGTGAGTGGCATGCCCTGGCCCTGGGGGAGGGGACCTGAAGGGGACCAGAGGGAGCATGGCAGAGCCTTCTTACTCATGGGGTCATAAGCCCTTTCTCTGCCTCTCTCTCTAACCCCTGGCCTCTAGGGATCTGGACACTGTGGAATCTGTTAGACAGAAGCTTGGGGAACTCACAGATCTGCATGGGCTCCGAAGGTGGGTGCCACAGGCTCAGAGGGAAGAGGGGAATCCTTTTGTCCTTTCTCCATATGTACCCTGGATGCTGGGCTGTAGGCTCTGTCCTTGGAGGCTCAGATGGTGGCTGTAGTTAGTGGCAGATTCCTACCTCAGCCCTCACTGATCCACCTCAAACAGGATCTTTAAGGAGGCACGGAAGGACAAAGGCCAGGACGACTTTCTGGGAAACGTGGTTCTGAGATTGCAGGTGAGGGCTGGGGAGAGGGACCAGGAGGGAACGTGAAGGGCTCTGGGGAGAGACTCCAGGTCTGATCCAAGCTGAACGTGGTCAGTGTCCTGCCCCTACCCCGACTCTGCAAAGTCCCAACACTCATCACAGTGTCTCTGACCTGCCAGGACCTGCGCTGCCGGGAGGACCAATGGTACCCGCTGGAGCCCTGCACTGAGACCTACCCAGACCGTGGCCAGTGCCACCTCCAGTTCCAGTTCATTCACAAGCGGGTAGGCCTGGGGCCTGCACCAAGACATGTGACCTGTGACCATGGCCTTCCTGGGTAGTGGAGGGCTGGCTGCACCTGTCATGGAGTCCTCTGCTCACAGCCCTGTTGACCCCACTGCAGAGAGCCACTGTGGCCAGCCGCTCCCAGCCCAGCTACACTGTGCACCTCCACCTTCTGCAGCAGCTGGTATCCCATGAAGTCACCCAGCACCAGGTACAGGTGCTCCCAGGACTGGGCACACCACAAGGGCCACCTGCTCCTGACATGCCTGCACTCTTCTCCTCAGGCAGGCTGTACTTCCTGGGACGCATCGTTGAGTCCTCAGGCCACTACCATCCTCTTTCTCCATGCGACTCAAAAGGATCTCTCTGACTTCCACCAGTCCATGGCGTGAGTGCCAGCCCTCCCCACTCTGCCTGCCTCCTAGTTAAAACCTAACTCTTGGGCTGGAGAGATGGCTCAGCGGTTAAGGCACTTGCCTCCAGTGCCTAAGGCCCCGGGTTCAATTCCCCAGGACCCACATAAGCCAGACCCACAAGGTGGTGGCCCTGGTTCTCTCTCTCTCTCTCTCTCTCTCTCTCTCTCTCTC
>PVHP010041407.1:0-15426 GCA_004024765.1 Zapus hudsonius | reverse complement strand
CAGACATCTCATGTAATGGTAGGGAGGGGAGCATTGTTAGTTTACAGAAGAGCGATCTGAAACACATTGTGATTTAGTCACTTGATGAAGGTCAAAAGCTATCAGTGTTGAAACCAGCATTTGAAACTAAATTTCAGCTTTGACTTAAGACAAGACCCCTGTAAGAGGAGAAGGGATAGAGAGTGTGCTATTTGGGGGGGTCAGTCTTGTTCCCTATGGGCAGTAGCTTTCTGGAAGTGAAAACTGCTGGGGATGCAAGTTCAAGAAAAATAGAAGTGGTTGAAACTTATTTTAAAGCCATTGGATATATGATACTACAAATTATTATTTGGAATTATCTTTAGAAAAGTTGTTTGGCTAATTTTTCCAAGGTAATTGAATCACTGGGGTTCACATTTGCTATTGACTATGTGAAGTCAATGGTGCTTCATAGTCATTTATTTATTCCCCTACATAGTGTTCCTTCTAAAATGTATGTTTTTATTAGTCAAAGAGTGTTACTTCTGTGCTGGCATTAGTTTCTATCCCAGCTAATACAATCAACCAAGTTGTATTTGCTAAATCAACACACACACACACACACACACACACAGTGATAGTTTAATTACATCTCCTCCAAAAGAATCATAGGTATATTAAAGATTGTAAATTGTCTCCAGCCTTCTGGATGGAGGAGGTGTCACTTTGGCCTGGCCTCCTGGGGTCTGGCCCTGAGCTATTTCTGAATTGGATGCAAAATTCTAGGGATACATATGCAAAAACGCAGCCAGAACTCAAGTCTGGTAATCCTACTGTTTTGTGAGTATTAGAGTTGCTTGCTTGCTTCTGGAGATGCTGGGCCTCTGTCTCTGCTTGGATCTGTGAAAGGGGGCCAGTCTTTCCCTAACTTCCCCTGGATCTGTTACTTCAATAAATAAATTGTGCCTGGTTTGGAGATTCATCCCAGCGGCGTGTGGCTGACTGTCACACACACACACACACACACACACACACACACACACACACACACACACATCCTGCACCTTCTGTTTAAACTGGAGATATGTGTATCTTCACTAAATCAGGACAGTGACATGGTTGTGACACATCTTTAGTATGACTGGAAGTCAGTCATAGCTACAAAACACTATGACCACAACTGCACGCTGATTTAATAACACCAACCACGGTGCTACGCAATAGAAGGGAAAGAAATAAATTCATTCAAGTGTGTTAAAAACAGCTGTAAATGAAGGAAATGATACATTTAAATTTATAAATTAGTTTCCAAGGTGCTGATAAACAGTGTATTTATGGTGAGAATTCTTCTGCTGGAAACTCAATTGTGGATTTTTGACATAGGTGGAGTTTGGATTTTTAGCTTGGCAGGAGGGGAGCTACATTTCTTCAAATAATTCAAATAGCTACATTTCTTCAAATGACCCATAGGCTGGGTCATTACCTGACACAGCCTAATTGGAAAAAGCCTTAAACAATTCTTTCTTTTCTGAATTGCATCTTTCTAGTATGAACATTATGCATTCAACTTAGTATTTCTCTTGCACAGATGTTCAAGACATTCTTCCAAATATGGCCATGGAGGCTTCAAGATTTTCTTTAATATAGTCAGTATGAGACACATGTATAAATAATTATATTGCAACAAAGATAATGGCATTGATGATACTAACATTTATGGTATTCTTACTGTGGGCTAAATGCCACCTGGAGAATGTTATTTGCTCTCACTAACCCTCAAGGATGGCTTCAAGGTAGTTGTTATTGTCGAAGAAATAGAGAGTCAAAGAAGCTAAGTGGCTTGCCCACAGAGCTAATAAGTGGCAGAAATCAAGATTTCAACAGGTTTGTCAGATTCCAAAGGAAATGCTTGTTATATTATAATGGCATTTTCCTGAGTGTTTGGAAGGATTTTATTGAAAACGATGAACTTAAAGTTTATGAGGTCAAATAAGTTTTAGAACATTGGGTTACACTTAGTTAAATAGTTTTAAGGTATTTCAGAGCACTGATTATATTATGCAAAATAAATCTCCAAGAAAATAACATTGAATAACTTTGATCATGCATATTTAATTGCCAATTTCCCAACACCTCCTAAACACATCCATACACACATACACACACAGATAAGAAGATACTTTTGATAGTTCTGTTCCACCCACTATTTTTAATATATATTTATTGTCCATAATGAGTTACATTATTTAGTGGGCAAACAATGAGTTGTTATCCCCAATTCTCCAATGTCCCCCTCCCCCTCCCCGATCAGCTGGATATCCTGCTCTCCTCCATAGGACATCTGGATCAGTCCTAGGGGCAAGGGACCATGGATAGCCTAGTATTCAGCTGGGTTCTCCTGACCCAAGTGTGTTGTTACTGAGAGGTGCTATGCCTCTGGATAGTCTCCCCCACCACGGCTCTCACAATCTTTCCACCCCCTCTTCCTCTCAGTTACCTGAATCATGGTGGGTGAGTATAAAGGCTGCTTTAGTGTTGTAAGCTTAGGTGTCTTTCTGTCGAAAATTGTTGGTTTCTGTCACCTTGGCTTATCCTGTGTTGATTGAATGGCTGTTGCTATGGGTCCCTTGTTCATCCCGTCATTCTCTGCAGGATTCCATATGGATCCTCCACGATATGACTGTGGTGTCTCATCTCTTGCCAGGATCTCAGTTATCTTCCTATGGTCGGATGGTAGGATTAGATGGGCCACAGCTCTCTTGCTGCATCCTTAAAAATACAGACACATTCTCCATTGGAGAGTAAGATGAGTCTAGGTTAACAAATATACAAAATAATGGATTACCAAGATCCTATTTTTAGTAGCCTCCCCGTCAATCGCTCCCATAGTGGATCTTTTCTTGAGAGCCCAAGAGTACGGGATCTGGTGCCTATCGCCCTGAATCCCCAGTTCCAGTCAAGGGCTCCCCCTCCCTAAGTGGAATATTTGGCTGAATTTAAAACCTGTTGATTGTCTCCCACAGGCCGAGTTTTGTCCATTGCATGAGTGCTCCTTTCTTGGTTCACTGTTCTCTCCCAGTAGCACTGTACTAACTGCCATCTGGGGGTTGGTTACCATTCCAGACCCTGAGGGGTCTCTAGATGCTGATTGATGGCATTCTGTGGTTTCTTCAGCAACAGGGTTTTCCCTCAGGACTGGGGAGGGCATTCTTGGGCTTTGACAGAATTCTGTCTTGTTTTTGAAACCTTATGGGTCACTTTGGTCAACAGCTCAGTGAGGGAAGGAACGTGACTGGGACCAGGGGTTGTCAGACTGATCAATTATTCACAGGCTTAGACTCTCTCCCCTACTACTCATGGCTCCTCGTGCCAGTTGATGCCCACTACTTGCTCAATAGGTTACAGTATGCTTGTGAGGATTTTAAGTTTTTGAACCTAATTTGGTTTAGCCTCATGCTTAAGCCGTTCCCTTCCCCCCATCCCTGACCCCTCATTCATAACCTCTCTCTTTTTTGTACTAGTCTGCATAGAGTTTACAGTTATCCTGGTTAAGGACCACATATGAGAGAGAATATGCGGCATTCAATTCTCTGATCTTTTGAGTGTTCACTTAGTAAGATCTACTCAAAGTCAATGTGGGGGAAAAAGGAATCTACAAACTGTTTTAATCTATTAAAGAGAGGATGGATAAAAAACATGTGAGAGAAAAGAAATTAAAAAGATATAGCAGCATAAACATTTTAACTTCACACAGAAAACACAAACCATTTAAAAGAGGAATGGGGCTGAAGAGTTCACTTAGTTTGCTTAGTGGTTAAGATATTTGCCTGCAATGCACAAAGACCAGAGTTTGATTCCTTAGTGCTCATGTAAAGCCAGATGCACACAGAGGGCACCTCTCTTTGTAGTTCATTTGCATTGGCTGGAGGCCCGGGTGGTTCTCTCTCTCTCTCTCTCTCTCTCTCTCTCTCTCTCAAATAAAGTATTAATATTTTTAAAAGGGGAATGGAAAAAAAGCTTATAAAAGTGACAGACTAGTTTTCTGAATAAAAGTGGATGTAATCAAGTAGAAATAAATTACAGGAAGATTAAATTTCTCTAAAGAGCATTGTAAAGGCAGAAGTCAAAGACAGAGAATCCCTCTGCTAGGGCAGGGGTAGAGAAGTAGGGACAGAAGGGGCTCTCCTGGAATTGATTCATAGTGCTCACTGTGGTCAAAGTGGTTGGGGTCAGAAGAAAATGGAGGAGAAAAATCCCATCAGCTTTGCCAATTAAAGAATCTCCTGTGAACCTTGAGAGAGCTGTATCCTCTGAGCGATGAGGGCTAAAACCCTATTATATGGGGTTAAGAAAAGTGAAGGTAAAGATTGTAGAATACTTTTTCTTCTCATGTTGGCTGATACCTTAGGAAGCAGAGGAGCATACAAGGGCAGATTCACTTAGGAAAGAAAAAAATCTGAATAGATTTGAAGGCAAAAAACCAAGGACATGATCAGGTGGTGAAGGTGAATATGAAGGATAATGAAGAACCAATACTCCAGAGTGATTTTTTGGTCTTTAAAATCAGAGATGTGCCCAGGTCTTATTGGATATGAGGCCCATAGACCTCAACTGAGATGAGAAGAAAACTGTGCAGGAGGAAAAAGGAGGGAGTTCTAAGAGAGTAAAAAGGGTAAGAATAAATGAAGAATCTTTTTCTTGTGACCACCTGATCTAGCCAGTGAAGTAGAAATAAAATAATGTATTCCCTACAATTGTGGGGTTATTAATTTGAGGATGATGAAAATATTTTTAAAACTTCTCTGGATATATTATTGCTTCATTTTAACTTTCCAAAATTACTTATGATTTGACCATTTGAACTTAAATTTTTAGTGTGATATGAAATCTCATGGTTTTACTTAATGATCTAAGTCACTCATAAATGGTATCCAACTGAGGCTCAGTGCTCTGAAATTGACGCCCAAAGTGTATTCTCCACAATGTTTTGAGGACAAAATACTGAGCAAATGCAAAGGGAAAAAAACAGAAAATGAGCTTGGAGGGTGAATCAAACTATAAGGATCAACAATCTGTAATACTACAGACTATCCCTTATTTTTCATGCATGTGTGAACATTACAGTAAATATGAGTAGTGTGTGTGTGTGTGTGTGTGAGTGATGTGTGGTGTATTCATCTGTGTGTGCAGATGTGTGCACTACCTGAGGGCTAACAAGGAGAATGTTGGGTATCTTTCCCTCACCCTGGTACTGCTATCCATCAGTGAGCACAGTGATTCCAGCCTCTGCCCAACATGGGCTGAAGTAACATTTGTGGCTATGCCCGATTTTCTGAGGGGTTCAGAGGACTTAACATTATCGTCTCCAGCCAAGAGGCCATCAGGCTTAATTGAGAAGTGTTTTTAACTACTACGACATCTCCCCAGACTCCGAAAGAATATGTCATAAAAACACGAGAAGGTATTTGAAACCAAGGATGTTGGTTCAAAGCAGTAAGATATTTGTGAAGAAAAGAGTATAATGTCAGAAAGAAAATTCTAGATGAAGTACCTTCAAGAACAGTTGTAGGGGGCAAGAAAGAAAAACTGGCTACCTCTGGTGCAGTTCATACCCCCCTAAACTATGGATAGATACATTATGCACATCGACGAAGAACCCAAGTGGGTAGGGGACAGAGAGGAGGAAAACGGGGACACAGTCACAAGATTTGATAATACAATGTATACATTTATTCGTAATAAAGATATTTTTAAAAATAACAGTTACAGGACACCTTTGGTTTCAAGGAGCTGCAATGCCGCTGTCCGTGGTACTGAAATATGAGTGAACAGCAGTATTATTTTCTCTTTCCATGGATCTTGGACTAGAAAGAGGAAGAACATGCCAGAAATTTTTCTCTTGAGAGAAGTAAAAAAGATGAGGGAAATAATCCAGTATTAGAATTCCACTCACTTCTATAATAAAAGACCAAATACTACATTAATACAACACATTTACTTACCTTCCCTAGAACAGATAGGAAGCCATGCTCGCATCTTAAAATCCCGTGGAAAGGCCTTACAGGACACTCCCACAAAAAATTCCTCACCTTTCTGAGGACAAGGATGTATAAAGTTCTTAGAGCCATGTTTAACCCTTGCAAATTCATTATGGTGTATTTCATTTTCTCTCTCTCTCTCTCTCTCTCTCTCTCTCTCTCTCTCTCTCTCTCTCTCTCTCTCTCTCTCTCTCTCGAAAAGAATCAAACTTTTGGGTCTGATATACCCAAAGAGTAAGCATCAGGGAAAGAAACCAAATTTCAGACTTTTATGGAAATTACATTCCAGGTGTCTCTGTGTTTGTGTCTATGTTTTTTGTGTTTTTTTAGAGTGATGTGAGATGTAGGGTGTGGGCTATAAAACCAAAGAAATACAATGCATTCTTTGAGATTTAGGAAGCTGTATAGTAGGTAGAAAAATGCCAGTCAACAATTCTCAAAGGTATTTACATCCTAATCCTGAGAAGCTGTGACTATGATGTTTTATATTGTACAGGAATTCTATAGATGTTTTTGAAGCCATGGCTTTCAGATGAAGGCTTTTTTTAGGTTGTCTGGGAGGGGTTTCAATAAATCACATCATCCTTACAGATGTAACACAAAGAAGTAGGAGTAGGCAGAGTAAAAAAGATCCCAACTCTTACTGTCTTTGAAAATGGAAGAAAGAGACCATGAGTCAAGGAATGTGGACAGCTTCAACAAGCTACAATTCCCAGAATGCAATGATGCCTCATTAATACCACGGTCATAGACCATTAAGACTTAGGTCAGACTCTTGACCTCCAAAACTGTAAGTCAAATATATCTATGGAAGTTTAACCTTTTAATTTTATAGTAATTAATAATAGCAGCTGTAGATAAAAATGCATAATGCAGAAGGAAATGATGAGATCATTCCTGATAATCATCTTCTCTAAGATTCTCTTGGATATTCTGTATACATAATGACATTTGTGTGTGTGTGTGCATGTGTGTATGTGTGTGTGTGTAGTTTAGAGGATACAGATGTTGTGGTTCTTATCCTCACAAATGTCTTTGGCAATACACACACACACACACACATATATATATATATATGTATATATGTATATGTATATATATATACATATATATATATATATGTGCCCAGGAAGCCCAAGTTTCTACCTGTCTCAGGTACCTTGCACTGGCATTACAATTATGTGCCATGATACCTGGCTTTTGTTGGGTTCTAAGGATCAAACTCAGATCCTCATGCTTGCATGGAAAGAAGTTTACTGACTGAGCTATCGTCTAGCCCCACCTTTTTCTCCTGAATCTATAACAAATCATGTTTCTTTTTTTTAAATCATGTTTTTTTAGATAAGCAGCAATCACAGCAGAGCTAGATAAAACAAAGCAAATAGAGTTAATGATAAGAGCACAGGGATACCCAAACACAGCAATGTAGCCAAACACTTGAAACAGATCTATAAGCAATAGAATAACAATCAATCTTTATCATCATATATTTGGCTTTCCAACCTAGCTCTGTTATTGTCTCAAGGCTGTAGGATTGCATACAGTGCAGTCAGATTTCTTAAGGCCAAGCTACTTGATTAACCAAAGATAGACATAATTTTCACTGTCCCACCCTCAGTTTAGGCAAGTATTTTTTTTGTTCCTTCTTAGTTCAGGTGTTTTACCTTGGACTTCACATACTTAGCCAAGGCATGCTATCAAATGTCTGCTCAGGGAAAGAAAAACTGTTATAGACTGGTTATAAACTTCCATGTTGATTTCACAACTAGGGTGATACTTGTAGGAGCATACTCTATTCAACTTAGTCAACTTTATTTAGACGCTGTTCTGAGCAAGGATTGTGTGGCATACTGTGAAAGATACAGAAAGCAAATATTCATCAGGCACTTATTTAGGTGCTAAGAGAAAACAGTAGTTGAGGCATGGAAGACAAGACTCCCATGATGTCATCTAAGAGCACACAGACATTGTAACACTGAGCCCTAAACAGTTGGCTGGTTTCAGGTGGGATTGAAGCAAACTCCCATAGAAGGTAATTATAATTCCAGGGGAGACAAGGGAGGAATGTGGAAAGCAACTTAACACCTGGACCACAAACTTTATCAGTGAGAAATTCGTCAGTGAGAATCGGGCTTAGTATACAATTCAGGAGACAGAACTTCCAGAGAAAGAAAATCCCTTCTAGTCAATGCTCAGAGTTGAGCATGGTGTGTGATAGGATAATAATTAATGATTGCAAGATAAGAATGCATCATTCATCACAAAGCAGCATATTTACAGAGGTTGTGGTAAGCTTGCGGGCACAAGGTCAAGTTCAAGTTGGATTGAGAAGACTAGAAGTGATCTTAAGGATCAATGGTCTTTAAAACAGTTTCCTAAATAATCTAAGGTTGATAGGAGTGAGCAAAACAGAACAAGAAATTAATTTAAATGCTCCTTTTTGGTGTCAAAGCACACAAACAGACATTACACAAAGTCAGGTGCCGCCATGTACATCTCCACAGTTATGACAGTGCTTGAGCTCCCCAAGGTGATGCGGTTTCCATGAGACTGACTCCGTAACCATTTCTCACCTTCATTTCCCCCTTTTTTTTTCCATTTTCTTATTTAAAGAACTATCTCACTTCTTTCGAGAAGACAACAGAGCTATGCAAGGAAAATATGGGAAAGCATAGTGAATACTGAGTGGCAATAGGAAACCCTTGGAGGAAAAGAATTTCCATCACAAAGTGTTCTCTTCTCATGGAATCTTTGAAGTAGACCACTGGCCTGCACATACCCAATTCCTCTTGCTTTGTTTCTGCTTTGAATTAATCATTTGAACATGTTGAGGCTGCAAATGTTTACTGGGGGATTACGAGCATAGTAGCGTGCTGCAGGAAGTCTCCAGGGATACCATATTCATCCTCATCATCTTTTTAGGATTTATTTGGATGCACCATCAAATGGAATTTTTAATTCAGACTCTTCTCAAATGTTGTAGCAATTTTGCATAGTGTATTATCAAAATCCCAAGTTCTTTGATAAGGGCAATTAAACATGCTGAGTTTGTTTCTAGAGCTCTGATTCTTCCATCATTCATTATAGTTTGTCGCTTCCTGTGTCGTAATTTTATGGTGCTACGGTCATTTATTCTTTTTCAATTCCTTATCAAGTGGTTTATACAACTGGATAAATAACAAAAAGAACCTGTTCCCTGACAAGATGAGTGGGTGGGTTTCTCAAAAACATGCCATACTTCTAAAGCATTATTTATTTCCTTTGATTGTTTTTCTTCTAAATAGGAGGTATCATCGACTAGGAATCACATATTGATTATAACAGCCCTTTGGTATAATCCCATATTTCTTATATGCAGACAAAGGTGCCACAGGTTTTTATAAACCAGTGGTGTTTTTTTTTTCTCTCTCTCTGAAAGTTTTATTTGGAAAATGGAAAGCAAAAGATAGTTCAGTGTAATCTATCTTTCTACATAAGTATTTTTGTGGCACTTATCACAGCATTTCCTGGACACTCTGAAGCACTATTAGACTAACTAAAACACATACACTGGAGGGGGAAAAGCTGGATGCAAAGAAAACAAAGTTTAAAGCACCAAGAGAAAAAAAGTTCCTTGTTCAGAGGCAAACTATGGATGTTTAACAAAATTCTCAGAAGCCATAATAACTACATTTTCTTTTTCCTCATCCATGTCCTTATTGAAGGGCTTCTGAAGGAAAATTTGGGGAGTTTTGAGTACACAACACTCCCGAGGCTTGTGCCAAATCAAGTATGGAGTAGACATTTCATGTGGCACTTTGGGAAGGAAACAAATAAATAAAAATGAATGAAGTACCATTCTAACCTTAGGATTTTTATAATTATATAGTAAAATAGGTCATTTTTTCCAGGTACTCAAAAACTTATACCCATCCAGGTAAATATCCACATGTCATGATATCTGCAAAGAAATATACATGGGGAAATATTTATTTGTGGCACACACTTGCAGGGATAATTGAAAGATAAAGGGGCCAATGTCACAAATATGATTATAAACTGACTTTGTAGGTTAATGATTATCCCCTTACTGTAAGATTAGAAAAATTATAGTGTTTTATATTGTAATTTAATTAAGAGAATGGAATAGTTTGTCTTATCAAAGGCTATTTATTCTGTTTTTTTAATATGTAAAAAAAGAAACTGGAAAGTAATTGCCCAGTTTTATATAAAAAATAGAATCGACTACAGATTTATTATATATGAAAATTCAAATGTCAAAATGAGCCAATTTCCTTTAGCACATGTAATTTACAGATTTATATTACAACCCCACTGAACATATTGAGAAAAAGCATGTGAACAGGAATGAAATAAATATCTAATTTATAGGCACGTAACCACCATAAAGTTTTATTAGTATCATGATATAATTTCTAGGTACCAATACTTCCTGTTCCATTTCATGCTGGGTAACCTGCCAAATTTTATGACTTCCCTCTTATTTTAACAAATATAATTGTTTTTTTGTTATGACCTTGTTACATAGTCAGAAAAACTACCTATAGAAATTACATTTCCAAGAGTGAAGCCATCTTCACTCCAGAGTTACATAAAAGTTGGCAAATTAAAAGTATTTTAATACGTCCGCCAGTGATGGTTCAGGAATGAGATTTAAACTGAGCTCCTCCGCCAAGGAGTGCATTAACTTTATTCAAAAATAGTGTATGTAAAATGGCACACAACTGACATGAGCTGATTATGATAATGTCTTAGTGCAAATTTTTGAAAATCAGGTACTATAAAAATATACCATTAACTTTATGTTAATAAAATATTTTGCTTGATGCCTTTTAAATTATTCATTCGAAGTAGTCTAAAAATATAAAAGAACTCTTATTATCATTCAATTTACATGATTACTTTTAAGTTCACTTTTTTGGTTTAACATAAACAGAGTGTAAAATTCACATCAAGCTTTTGGTATTTAAAATGTGTAATTTTATGCAAAAATTGAATGCTGTGTTACATTTTTAAGGTTGTCATTAGTATAAATATAATTTTGACTTCTGATTTGAAACAATTTAACCCTTAGGAGAAATTATCATGTTTCCCAGGTCGACTCATTACTGCTGCCTTGATTACAGATGAATTCCTTTGTAAAAACACTTTTTAAGGAATCTAAGCACAGGCTTGCAGCCCCAGGGGTTTACACCGATGCATAAGGGAATAATAAAAATTACTAGAAGGAGAGCATCTTCCCTGCCCACCTCCTCAAGAAGTCAGCTTTGATTTGAATTATTATGCAGCCACTGTGTGCCAAGCACTGCATGAGGCTCCTGACAGGTTTATCCAGTGGTGAGTACTCTGGATATCTCTCTTTGCTAATCATTAGGTCAAAATTTCTACCATGAGTTATGATAGGGTAGCACACTGTTGGTCACAGAATGATGAAACCAATAAATTTATAGTCTAAAAATAAGAATAAGGATCACCAGAAAGGAAATGGCTAAGACCACTAGGAATGGTGGAGCTTTAGTTCAGAAGAAGAGCTGTTGTCTAAACTTTTTAAAAGGTCATATATTTTCTTCTTTAAGAAGTCTAGACAACATTCCTTGTTCAGAACACAAGACTCAACATGTCTAATAGTCTTAACCAAAGGAAATGACTATCAACATCTCAAGCCTAGTTACTGAAATATAATTTAGCATTCACATTGAAACACATTCATATGAGCTTGAGCCCATCTTGCAAATAGGAAATCATTTTATAGTTACTTCTAGCCACATATAATTCCATAAAATATACAAGTGCATAGAGTAGTCTATAAATTAGATAAGCCTCATTGATTTCAAAAGGTGTTTTTAGACCTACCCTTGAAGATGAGGGGAAGAGACAAAGAAACATCACACAAGAATGTGACCTACCTGGACTTAGGTGAGCCTGATGGGTCTGTTCCCCATGGGTCCCAGTGATTTTCACTTTACTCCATTCATTGAAAAGTCTAAGAATCTATTTGACTTCATGGAGTAAAATGAGCCTTCGCATATAACAATGGGCTTTTCTGTGTATTTCTGGTGTCTGAATGGCTTCACCAAGCTCAATGTCCTCAGAAAGGAACTATCATGACGTGAATAAAGGGAACCTTCAATGACTATCTAAGAGCTCACTATTGTCTGTAGAATTGGGGTACCCTATTCTCTAAGGTACTGTAAGATCTCTTATTTAAACTGCAAGGAGTTTGAGCTAGTCTTCTCTCCTCCCACTAGTTGAAACTCGTTAGACAATGTTCTGAGAGGGTCATCTACTCACATTGTGAGTGACTAAAGCAAAAAGGGGGCACTGTTCTATGAGCACCTCTCACTCATACAGGGGCCTTTGACAACTTTAAAGATGCATCCCTAGGATTTCAACATATTTCTTCTCCACATGAAGTCTGTTCATTCTTTGATCTCTCCCTCTTATGACACGGTGAATTTCCAAATTGTCTCCCAGCTTCTTGATCTTCAGAGAATTTGCAAGTATGTTTTTTACTTGTGAAACATGTTCATTAATACTACTTTGTAACAATCCCCTGATCTTTCCCCACCCACCCTCTCTTTCAAACACACATATACATATTTTTATTCAATAAAGGGCACATCGACATTAATCAAAGAACAACACAAATATATATTTGCTCACTATACTAAGCATGAAAAAGATCACCCCAAATGAAAATAGAAAGCTAAATGCTACAAAAATTATGATCCAATTGACCCTGTATAGAAAATTAAACCTATTACTGACCTTCATCCTAATATTAAAATTTTGTTTTAACTTTCTTTTTTTTTCAATTTTTAGGTTACCATTTAGGTTAAGGATTTCATTTTTTATTTTTTCATACCTATGTGTCATTATACTTTAATCTTATTCATGTCTTTACCCCACTGCCATTGCCCATACCCATTGTACCCCCCCAATCAGTGCCCTTTCTTCTGTAGAGAAACTCTTACTCCAGTTTCCATGTTACACACACTCCACCACCATCTCTTTTCCCTCCTCCCTTAATATTTCTCCTTCCCCTCTCACAATCCCCTTTACAGTTTTATGAAGGACACATACACACACACACATACACATGTAAACACACACATGTGTATGCATATCTATAGTTTTCTATTTTTTATTTAGGCTCAATATATGAAGAACAAAACAAGGTATTTTTCTGAGTTTAGCATACTACATTTTTAACAAACGAGCCTTTTGACTTTTGATTGTGAAATTAACTGAAACTACTGAGTTGTGTGTGTTTTTTTTTTCAAATTAACTATTGTTATGTCAAGTTTCCCCTATTTTCTATTTATACAATTGCTATTGGGGAATTGATACAAAACCTTAAATGTGTCAAACTTTATCATCTTGATGTTGGCCAAATGGTCTAATGCGTGAAGGTATGTTTTTGTCATTGGTGAAACAGGCATTCAACACAAAGAAGCACTAAAGAGTCTGGGGACGTGGCTCAGTGTTTAAAGTGCTTGCCTTGCAAGGATGAGCACTCTAGTTCAGATCCCCAACAACCACATAAGAATGGGCATGGCTGCATACATCTGTCTTTCTGGTGCTTGGGAGGCAGAGAAAGGATTCCTAAATCTTACCTTCTAGTTAGTCTCACTCAACACATGGATGAGCTCCAGAATCAGTGAGAGTCTCTGTGTCAAAGATAAGGTGGAGAATAATTGATGAGGAAGTCACATGACCTTCACCTCTGGCTTCCAGCCAACTACACACACACACACACACACACACACACACACACACACACACACACACAAATGCTCACACATATATGACCATACAAATGTGCATTGCAAATCATACATGTGCCAAAATGCATGAAAAATCATCACTTGTACCCACTGAAAACGGGATGAACATCCAGATAAATGACTAGAGTCAAGCGAACAAGTGTGGTCAACGTGACTGTGAATGTGCACTGACTAAATTATTGGGCACATATTCTAAGTTTATCTGGTGAGATAAAATTAAAGACCTGGTAGAATTATCAACTAGAAATAGTCTTGTGGGAATTGAAACTTGGGGACACATAAGAATGACACAGGAATGCACATACCTGTGCAGTGAACTTGACTTAGCAAGCCTTGGAGATAAAAATGGAACCAAGAAGGAGATAGAGAAGAGAGATGAAGTCTCATTACATGTTTTCAGTCCATCCCAGAGCTCAGCCAGGTCTAGACTTTTCTGTTACTTGCATCATAATAACAGGCCTTTAGCATCAGCCAGTTGGCATTAGGTTTCTCTGTCTTTTGCCAAAAAATGTCCTAACTGATAGAGGACAGTATTATCTAGGAAACATTTTCCTTGTGGTGACCAGAATATCATGGCAGTATTTGTCATCTGTTTTATTGAAATCCATATATAGACTCTATACAATGTCTAACTGGTCAATCAGCCTAGTAACCCTTTTTGTTAAAGGGTGTTAGATTTGTTTGCCATGATTTGTTTGTTTGTTATCTATTTGTGTGATTTGATAATGATCATCTCTTTTCTAAACCCATCTGTTTAATAATCTACTATTATAGCTAACCAGTGTAGAAGACAAATCCCACAGCTCTTTGTAACATTTACCCTAAGATCATATGCATTTTTCCATCTGATTTTAACATTTTCTTTTTGAAAGTCTTAATCACTTGGATCTCTAAGTTTTTTTTAAATATATATTTATTGTCCATAATGAGTTACATTATTTAGTGGGCAAACAATGCGTTTTTATCCCGAATTCCCCAATTCCCCCTCCCCATCCCTGATCAGTTGGATATCTAAGTTTTTAAGTATGAATATATTTGAAAAAAAATTATCTTTGCGTGTCAAAGGCTGCTCTCTTAATTACTATTTATTTAAAATATACATAAAGGCAAAAGTTACAAAGAAGCAACTGTCATCTTTGAGGAAATTGTTTTAATTAATCACACATGTATATACATTTGAAAAAGTGTACTTATATACAGGACACACTACTCATTCAACTTGTGTGAAAGTGTATACAGTCATTACTTCATAAATGTATTCTGTCTTGGCCCAGGGAGAAACAGGCCAGATAATGAAGTGATATTATAGTTTGTGTGACCATCCCTAACATTTTATCCTTACACCTTTAGAAAGAAATGCAAAACCCCACTGTTCCTTTTACTCCCAAATCCCCTTCATTTCATCATTCTGGTCCTCTATGGAGGTTGATCTTTTGACTTCTCTGCAGGAGTCTTAAAATGAAAGGACAACCTGATGTGGGGAAACATTTAGGCTCTGGATCCCACAAAGGAGCAGGGGCATGCACTGACACCGAAGAAACTTCAGTTGGAACCGGAAAGTTGTCTTGGGCCTGGGGCATAGATCTCTTGGCTTTCTGTATTCCAGAGCATAATAACTTAATAATTGACCCTAGTGAAAAAAA
>PVHP010041406.1:0-15411 GCA_004024765.1 Zapus hudsonius | reverse complement strand
GTGATAATTGCCTGGGGCAATGAACAACCCATTCACAAATGTGGGAACCAGGTGTGAAGCCAGTGGTGCACCTCTCCAATGCACTGAAGTGTTTCAGCTCACTCCCACACACCCTCCCTTCCTCTTTTTCTCTCCCTCCCTCTCTCCTTTGTCTTCTTTCTTTCAGCCACAAAGACTGCTCAGAGTGAGCATGACTGAGCTGAGGGAGCCCAGAGAGGCTGTGTTGCCCAAGGAAGCTACCAGCTGCAGTCCCTTCATAGCCCGTGACCAACCCAGACTGAGACTCTGTGCCTTCCCAGAGCCCAGAGGTGGAGGAAGGTGAAGACAGACCTCGATGGGATCATAGTGCATCCTCCTGCTGAGCCTCCAGAGATGAGGATGCTCCTCCCCCAGCCCAGCCTGAAGGGAAGAGGCCAGGTACTAAACTGACCCCAGGCCCAAATGCACTGGAGGCTCCCTCACCCCCAACACATTTGCTACTTTCCACAGATACCTGCCTAAGGCCATGTTTGACCAGGGAAATGTTCTGCCAGCTCTGTCACCTGATCCTACTGTGCTGGGACAGCCGGACCTATGCTGGGTCTCTTATCATATACTCAAACCTTTCCCCATGATGAAGGAGTGCAGGATGTGGCATCTGGGAGGTGATTGGCTCATGAGGGTTAGATCCTCATGGTGAGATCAGTGTCTGGTAAAGTGGCCCATAGAAGACCCTCAGTGACCTGGAGGACTTCCAGCCTGCAGCACGCTGAGAAGTATATAAGTCAGCAGTCATGGACTGAGCAGCATGAGGCCCTTGGCTGGAGAGGACCAGGGTGTGCACCCAGCATAGGAGGTGCAGAGGCCAGCAGGCTGAGAGCTGGGGAGGCAGCAGCAGGTGTGGACTCTGGGCCTTCCCTCTCTGAACACCAGCTCAGCTTCAGAGGTGGCAGAGACACCATGCTCACCAACCCACATCCTAACACCCAGCATCCCAGCCAGGCCCACCCTGATCATTTCCAGTTATGTCACTCGGGGTTAGCCCAGCAGGGTGTGTGTAGGTAGGCTGGCCCACTCTTGGGTCTGGAAGTTTCCCATCAGCTCACACTTGGGTTCATCATCCAGAAACCAAAAGGGAGCCACAGACTTGAAGAAACTGGTAGGGTCAAAGCTGGAGAGGCAAAGGTGGGACAAAGATTGCTAGCCTGCTCTGTGTTTGCCCAATGGCTGTCTCCAGGGCAGACTTGGGGTGACTCTGTCCTTAGCTTGCCCAGGGTCACTAGGAACCATAGAGTATGTGTTCCTTTTGACTCATGGCCTACATACCCAGTGTTGTGGTCAGCTTTCTAGTTGCTGCACAGAAAGAACCCAAACAAAAGCAGCTTGTGGAGGAATGGGTTTATTTGGCTCACGGACTCGAGGGGAGACTCCATCCTGGCAGGGAAAACGATGGCATGAGCAGAGGGGTGGACATCACCTCTGCCACAGCACTGGAAACAGTGGCAGGAAGGTGTGCCAAATACTGGCAAGGGGAAGCTGGCTTATAACCCCCATAAGCCCGCCCCCCAAAACACAGCTTCATCGAGATTGTAAAACCCAAATTGCCACCAGCTGAGGATCGATCTATCAGAACACATTCATTTGTTTGTGGGGGACACCTGGATCAAACCATGACACCCAGCTTCCTCACAGCCTCTTTCCCAGTCTGAGAACAGGGCTCTGCTCTAGTCTTGCCCAGGCTCCTGAGCCACCCACCTTATCCCAGCCACAGATTCAGTGGGTGATATCCTCTTCACGATCCTTCATGGAGCTGAACTTCTGGACTCCTTACCTCCTCACTCCTCACCTGTTCCCACTAGGTCTGTGCAGAAAGTCCACCCTTGTTTATTGTCAAAAGCAACTGTCACTTACTGCTGTGAGTTGACTTGAGTCCATAGAAGATTCTGACAAAGCCTCTGTCCTGGAACCTACGTGTGGTACTTGATTTGGAAACCAAGTCTTGGCAGGTGGGGTCAGTTAGGATGCGGGTTGGGGTTATCCTGGGCTCCACTTCAGCCTGACTTCATTCTTTTTTTTTAATATTTTGTTTATTCATTTTCAAGCAGAGAGATACAGAGAGAGAGAGAGAGAGAGCGCACCAGGGCCACCACCTTGTGGGTCTGGTTTATGTGGGTACTGGGGAATTGAACCCGGGACCTTAGGCAGTGGAGGCAAGTGCCTTAACCACTGAGCCATCTCTCCAGCCCCTGACTGCACTCTTATAAGTAAAGGACAGAAGGCACAGCCAGTCACAGGGACAAGCCATGTGCCAAGGAAAACAGAACAGTAAGTGCATACAGCAAAGGAATGCTAGGGATTACCATCCCCCACACAAGGCAAGGGACAGTCCTGCAACAGATACTCTCAGTGCCCCCAAAGGTGCCAGCTAGACCCACACCTCTATTTTGAACGTCTCTCCTGAGCAGAGGCCTTCCTATTTTTAAGTCGCCAGTGTGTGCCCCTGTGTGACCAATGCATAACCACTGGGTTTACTCCCAAACCTAAGTAAGACAGAAGCCTGTCTGACTATATTTAGGAAATGAGTCCAATGCTTAGCATTCAGCTATGTGAGCAGGAAGAGAGACAGTCTATGGAAGAGATTGCTCTGGAAAGAATAAACGGTTGGGTTCTTAAATATACAGCAGTTGAATTAGGTTTGACAAGTCAACCATGAAAGATTGGGGAATAAATCATATGAATCTAGAGGATCCACACCTCGGATTGTTTTATATATGACTTCAGATTCCCCATCTGCCTCAGAGAGACCTAGAAATCAAAGACTGAACTATAAGCACGTGGTTTATGAGAGAGAGAGCAACCAGAGAGGACTGAGAGAGGAACACAGGGGCAGACAGAGATGGAGAGATCAGAGAGGGGTGAGAGAGACAGAAAGAGAGACAGGGGAAGAGACAGAAACAGAGATGGGGTAGATAAAGAAGACAGATGGAGAGACAGAGAAAGAGGAGAGCAGAGAGAAAGAGAAATGAGAGAGCACAGAGAGGAGGAAAAACATGGAAGACAGAATGGAGACACAGAAAGAAGGAGTGGGAGATCAGAGAGAGGAGAAAGGGTGAGGGACAGATACAGGAAAGAGAGAGGAGATAGGGTGAGAGACAGAGACAGGAAAGAGACAAATGGAAGAGAGAAAAGGAGGGAGAGAGAGAACAAGTTTCAGAGAAGAAAAGGGAAACCTTTTGCAAAGCACCAAGTGATTAACAAAGTGATACAAATGTTATCTATTTCATCTTAAAAAGGAAACATTTTTGGTCTAGTGTAGCATTTCTGCACTTGTCTCTATCCAACTTCCACTCAACAAAATCACCCAATTGTATACATCACCCTCTTTCCCAGAAAGCCAGGTGAACTTTGAAAAGCATCCAACCCAGTGAAAGAGGGTAAAACAAGGGTCATTGTTCCCCCTATGGGGAATGAACTCAGGGTTCATGCATACTAGGCAAGTGCTCTGAGCTATCTCTCTAGCCCTCTCTTTACTTTGTATTTTGAAACACAGTCTCACTGAGTTGCCTCAGGCTGACCTAGAACTTGTTCTGTAGCCCAGACAGGCCTTGAACCTGTCATCCTCCTCCTTCAGCCTGCCAAATGGACAGGATCACAGACTTAAAAGTCTTGGATCGATACATTTGGCTAAACTTGTGAGCATTGTCTTACTGACCTTCAAATTCTATTTCATATTACTGAGGTTTCCCTGTCATTTGCTGGCAATAGGTCTCTCTCTCTCTCTCTCTCTCTCTCTCTCTCTCTCTCTCTCTCTCTCTCTCTCTCTCTCTCTCTCTCTCTCTCATGCATAAACACTGATGGTTCGTCAAAGTCATGACCCTACCACACACCTTGTTCACCCAAGACCATTCTTTGTACACTGTTATCAGCACAGATCCATGGACACAGTCCATATTTTATCTGCCACCCACACGATGCCTGTCTCTCTAGCTGCCCTGGCAATGCTAAATTGAGCCTCTAGGACAAACCTTAAGGGAATGACACCATAGGGGTAGGGGGTAGAGTGTGGCTCCCCTAGTGGCCAGGAAATGCCTGATAACACACTCAGAAGCATGGTGACAGCAACTTCCCATAAGGAGTGGTAGGCAGAGGAGGAGTGTGGCCACCCATCCTCCTGGACACAGGTGGGCAGCACCAATCCATGGGCTGAGCCCCAGACTGGAGCAAAAGGAGAAAGTGAGCTGATAGCAGTGGCCATCGCTCTCTGCTTCCTCACTGTGGACTGACTGTAACCAGCTGCCTCAAGCTCCCGCCACTATGCCTTCCCTGCCATGATGGACTGTAACCTTGACCTGTAAGCTGAAATAAACCCTTCCTTCCCTAAGTTGCTTCTTGTCAGGTATTTAATCACAGCAATGATAAAGTAACTAATACAACACCTGACATTGAACTCTGGCCTCCACAGCAACACGCTCACGTGTGCCTATGAATACAGATACACATACACATGTAAACCTCATACACATACATATGTTAAAAAGAAACCCACCATGACAGCCCAGCCACACACACAAGCCAACACCTGTCTTCCTGTGTAGTTCAAGTCCTCTACCATCCACCTGACTCAGCAGCCCTCCATGTTCAGAACTGTGGCCAGCTCCCTGCCCTAGGATCTCTTTCCTAGAAACTGCATAGCAAGGTCATTTCATCCTGGCCAGCAAGAAGGCCAGCGCAGGCTCCCGGGATGACCTCTTCCTCCCCTGCATGCGGCCCTGTGCCCCTCACAGTCACCCATCTGCACGGACACCCTTGACCTTCAGTGTCTCCACTAACTACAGAGCCCTTAACCGGGCAATGACACAGCGTGCACCAGCCAGGACTTGCCGGCTGTGTCCAGGTTCCAAGTAAATAAGCCATTTGTCCCCAGGCTGATTTTGATCAAAGCCCGTCTGTCTTCCAAATTGGGCTGAGTCATTTATAAAGTGCGCAAGTGTTTGGATTTGAGCAGCAAACACCCATCCATTTTAGAATAAATGATTAAAAGGCACTAATTAAATTCCTCCAGTGACCGATGCCAAGGCCCCAAGCAGGATGGCTCTGGCAGCTCCCAGCTGGCCTGACTCCCATGTCACCTAACAAGAGCACAGGTAGATTCAGAGGGAGCACTGCTGCTCCAGGGGACAGATGTGTTGTTGGGGCACAAGGCTCTCCGACTCCCCAGAGTTTCGGCAGTCATTTCACCCTTGAGTGGCCTCACCGGCAAACCTCAGTGAGGAGTATTTTCCATGGAGGGTATTTAATTAAAAACTCAACATAATTCAGTAGTCACACAAAACTACATTTTCTAGCCCTAATATGTGCTGGGTTCTGGATCCAACATGACTTTCTTGGATAGAAGTAACAGAAGATCCCAAAGAATTAAGCTAAGGGGGCAGACAGTAAGCTGGGAGGTGGGGCAGAGCTCCATGCTGTCTCCAGTGACCGGAAGTCATGAGCACCCCCTCAGTGCTGCCAAGGCACTTTCAGATTGCTCCAAATGAAGCCAATCAGATGGCAGATACTTCCCCCTGGCAGTGTTTGATCTTGGGGACATTTGCAATAGCAGTTCTACAAAGCTGGTCTAGTGTTTATGGGCCTTACCTTAATAGAAGAGAGAGTGTGTGGTCACGTTGAAGGACAGGTTGAGAACTGAGCTACACTCCAGAAATGATTCAGGTTTCTTCCCACGGTTTACTATTGAGACAGCTAAGAATAACTGGTGTCTCCCAAAGTGGAAGTGAGCAATGTCCTTGAGCCTACAAGGGAAAAAAATCTAGTTTTTCTCCTTATCTACTTCCCCTAAAACCTCCCTGGAGGATATGAATAAGTGTCCTTGTTTCTCTCTCTCTCTCTCTCTCTCTCTCTCTCTCTCTCTCTCTCTCTCTCTCTCTCTCTCTCTCTCTGAGAAAGGAATGCTAAGGGATTATTTCCTTCTTGAAAACCTGGCAGAACCCAGATGCCTGGCATCCAGGGCCAGGCTGGCCAGTTCACCCCATCCAGCAAGATCCCATAAAGACCCCAAATCTGAGTCTGTAAGTGGGCTGTCTCATTTTCTGGGAACCCCCTCTTATTTCCTTTTTGGGTAAAAATTCTACATTCTTTCCCTCTCTTAAGCTCTATCTCTATAAACTGTATAACCAAATTTTTCTAAACTTTATCCTCTGGTCTGCGGGTTTTATCCATCAAAATTCACAAGATAAGAATCTGGAAGAATACTGATTCAGTGGACACTGTGTGACCCTTATTGTCCAGCACCCTAGCTCTTGAGTTATTGCCCACCAAAGAGCCGAGAAAGGTTCAAATGTTCACAAGAACAACCCCAATTCCTGTATTGCTTTGGTGAATGCCCATGGCCCACCACACACTTTAAGTCTCCAAGGTTCGTCTGAGTGGATACCAGGCATTTGCTAGAAGACCAGGGCTTCTGTGACGGGTCAGGCAGCTCCAGAGACACCCTTCCCTTGAGTGGGAGGTGTCTAACTAGAGCTACAACCTAGGGGATAAAACTGATTGGTCAGGTATGAACCAGTCAACTGTCTCTCTGACTCACCTGAGGGAACTTTAATTCCCAAGGACCTTTGTCTTGGCCCTCTCTCCCCCACATGCCAGGCCAGCAGCAGGACCTCTGAATCTCCTGGCCTTAGGAAGGTAAGGCCTACCCCACCCCAGCCATTAGCTGGAAAGGCTCCAGATGTTTTCCCTCATGAACCTCTCCTCATGATGGGAGCCCGCTGTTATCTTTTCTTCTGCTGCTTGTTTAGCTGAACAGCATAAGTTCTGTTAAACTCTCTGACAGGTGTTTTCCCCACACTTGTGGCTGGAGAACTCTGTAACTCCCCATGTTCCCTTAAATAATAAAGTCCCCAATATACCTTACTATCTTGTTGGCTATGGTTTTAATTCTTTAACTTTGCAGACAAGAACTCGGGTTCTCTTTAAACTTTGGGGTGCATTGGAATTTGGGATGCACTGGAATTTTTGCTGGGCGTTATCTAAATTCTAACCCCCAGCTCACCACGTTAAACTTCCACATGGCAGCCCAGGTTGGAAGTGGGTCTGGCCAACTGCCCAGTGCTGCTGCTTTCTTCTCACAAATGTCCTGAGTGAACGGAATCAGTCACTCCTATTTCAGCCACAGAAAACTAGGCTGAGAGGTGGCTCATTTGGTTTGCAGTGGAACTGGGCTCAAACCCCAGGCAGTTAGAGCCAGGCAAGCACTGCAGGATGGGCTCAATGATCTCATTGGTTTGCAAGACATCAGCAGACATACAACTTCTTCAGGCCTTCCCTCCTGTGCTTTGGGCTTTGAGCTATGCAGTCAAGGCCTGGGCTCCTCATGAGTGACTCCTAAAGTGTGGATTATTAATGAGACCCGACAGTCTGTTTGGAGACACACCCGGCGGTCCTGTTGGGAAGTTCTGCCTGCGCTTACACTTCACGGCCCTCAGAAAGCATTAGCTTTCAGGATATGACTCTGCTTGTGCCCTTGAGTGTTGCCCTTATTAGCTCTCCTGGTAATGACAGGCCTCAAATGGGAGGTGACAGGCAGCTGCTGGGACTGGGAGATTGGGCGAGACTGGTGGGTGGAGTCCAAACCACATCCCGGAGGTTTCCTGCCCCTCCAGCTGTTTTGTGGAATTAAATCCCAGGCCTGGACTGAGAATCTAGGACTGGGCTTGCAGGAGGTTTTCAGCTGAATGTGGACAATGAGGCGGGGAGGGCAGGATGAGAATTGAGGGCAAACACGAACAGGTCTCACCCCGAGGACCATCTTTGGGAGCTCAGTTTAAAGATAAAAAACAACAGTGATCAAGGATAGGGTGTTGTCTCACTGGTTAAAGGTACTTGCTCTGCAAGCCTACTACTCTGTTTGGATCCCAGCACCCACACTAAAAAAAGGCCAGATGTAAAAGGGGTGCATGCATCTGTAATCCCAACATGCCTATGACTGTGGAAGGCGCAGTCAGGGGAGTCTTGAAGTTCACAGGTCAGCTACTCTGGACTTGCTAGCTGCAAAACAAAAGAGTCTACCTCGAACAAGGTAGACCAAGAGGACTAACACCCCAAGGAGTCTGCTGGAGACAAGAGATGGGGAAGACACCGAGCAGAGTGTTAAATGTGCTGGGAAGTTGGCCATTGAGAAGGCGAGCAGGCAGCCCATCTCCCTGATTGACCCTCAAAACCCTCCAGGAGGGTCACCCCAAGAAGATGAAGGGACATGCCTGTCTTTCTGGAGCTTCAGAAAGCAACCCCACCAAGGTGGAGCTTGGAGGGGGCTTGTAGAGCTCCCCGTGGTCCACTCTTGCAGGCAGCAGGGTGTAAGGGACTCCAGGATGGACACAGAGGGCTCTTCAGTCAGCTTCCAGCGTGACAGTCTGCCCATCCTGGAGCTGCCCTGACAAAGCACTGTGAGTGTTGAAGAGGGGCGGGGAAGAATGCAGAGCCACTGGACCCTAGTCTTTCCCAGTTCTGTGGAGCTGAAGTTCAACATCAGAGTCACCAGGCATCAATCCAGGACTCCCTGACTCTCAGGAGGAATCTTCCCCCCTCTTCCTGGCCCAACTGGCTTCATGAAACCCTCTGCTTTTGACACATGACTCCACTCTCTGCCCCCATCTTTAAACAGCCGTTTTCCTCTGTTTCTTCCCTTCTGAGGACATCAGCCATATCAGATTGAGGTCTACATTAGTACAATGTGGCCTCCTGACTAATAATATCTAAATGTCTCTATTCCTAATGACAGCAGCTACTTGCTGGGACAAAACATCTGACCAGAAGCAGTTTACAGAAGAATAGGGTTTGTTTCAGCTTACTGTGCCTGACTAGTCTATATCCTAGGTCCCTTATCCTCTGGCCATCTGGGACTCCTTAGTCCCAGGGCTTAGCAAGGAGGTCCCTGAAGGGCAAGGCTTGTATCTTCAGTTTAAGTTGGAGATGCTGGTACAGGTATTTTCAGTGATCACAGGGACTTGTGTAGGGTCTGAAGGCAATAAATATAGATAGGCTGCAGCATGTCCACCCTGTGTGGACCACCTGGGAAAATTTCCCAGCAGCAAAGCACTCGGGGCTCCAGGAACAGCCAAAGCTATCCTCTGCTGGACAGGAAGCCCTGTCTACACCAGGAGCAAGGCCTTTGTTTGAAAGATTCTGATATTCTGAACCACTTAGTCTCCAGAAGGCTCAGGTAGGAAAAAATCATTAAAAACATGTAAATTAAGTTACCCTAGGAGCTTAATAGATTAGTCATCGACTTTTCTCTCCTGTTGCATCTTACCCTCCCATGGAAATTAATCACCAAATGGCTGAAAACAGCCATCAAGGATCAGCACATGCTATTCCTGGGGTGAGGGGAGAGGTCGGACCAGGCCATGGAGAGAGGAAGGCTCCATCATGTTCCTCTGCCCATCCTAAGCGCTTCTGCTGGACTGGGGTCAGTCACTCTGCATTTTTCTCCACAGTGGCAGCCTGGGAGTAGGGGAGCTCTGCCCTTTATGAGTCCCACCTCCCTGATGGGGGCACATTAACACACATAAAGAGTGGATTGTCACCTCAAAAAAGAGAGGGGAGAAGCACAAGTTTCTACTCATTTCGGGTTAGGTGCAGTGTTGTGGTCAGCTTCCTAGTTGCTGCACAGAAAGAACCCAAACAAAAGTGGCTTGTGGAGGAATGGGTTTATTAGGCTTATGGACTCGAGGGGAGACTCCATCCTGGCAGGAAAAATGATGGCATGAGCAGAGGGGTGGACATCACCTCCACCACAGCACTGCAAACAGCGGCAGGAAGGTGTGCCGAATACTGGCAAGGGGAAGCTGGTTTATAATCCCCATAAGCCCGCCCCCAACAACACAGCTCCATCGAGGTTGTAAAATCCAAACTGCCATCAGCTGAGGATCAATTACCCAGAACACATTCATTTGTCGGTGGGGGGCACCTGGATCAAACCATGACAGTGCAGTGAGTGCATAAATACATTACTGAATATTCACTTATTTGTTCATGGATTCGCCTTTTGCACATTTCTTGAGCACCTACAGTATGCTGGAACTTTCATGGGTGCTGAAGACATAGAGATCAACAAGGCCCCATTCCTTCCCTGGAAGGACCCTCATTAAATGGACACTGATATCAACAGTGTAGAACGTTATCCATCAAAGGGCATTCTGGGAGCTTCAGATAGGAGGTGTAGTTGCTGCCTAGGGGAGACCATGAGAGCTCCTTGGAGGAGGGGGCACATCAGTAATCATGAGGATGTGTTCTCTGTGGCCAGCACAGAGGGCTCTTGCTGTGCACCAAGAGCCCTGGGGGCAGCAGGACTCAGGATCAAAGCTAAACGCAGCCTATGATCAGCTGTATGATGGCATTGCCACTGGGTAAGCCAATTGCCACCCCTACCAGCTTTCACCTCCTAGCCACTCTTCTTAATCTGAAGAAGCAATTATCCACAAGAGCTGTGATGGTTACCACTGCTGTGGTCACAGGTCCCCAGAGTTGCAAGACTCCAGTTGCAGGTGGTGAGCTTGCCTGTAGGGTTCACCCACCCATAGCATCTGCAAATTCAACCCATCACAGATAGAAAATAATTGGAAAAAGTGTTGCCCTACTGAATATGTAGAAATTCCTCCCCTTGTCATTGTCCTCTAAGCAACAAAGAACAGCAACTGTTTACAGAGCACTGGCATTGCACCAGATCTTGGATGTCATCTAGAGAGGAGGCAGATGACATGGGAGGGTCGTGGAGGTTCTATGCAGTACTGTGCTGGGTTATGTAAGAGGTTTGAGCATCCTTGGGGGGTCTTGGGAACCATCCCTATAGATGCTGAGGAATAACTATGCTGAGTGAGGATTGGGACTGGTGGAGGGAGGGATGAATGAATGAGGGAGTCAAAGCATAAAGAGTTAAAGGAGGTCTTTGGTGCCATATGGAGGAGCCTAGGGGATGCCCCCTGGAGAGCAGCATTTGGGATCTGCACCTTGGAGTTGTCACCCTACAGGAGGCCTGGGAGGGGTGCAGCAGGAGGGGGTTTCTGTGACTTCTCAGGGTTGCTCCCTGTCATGGTTTGATCCAGATGTCCCCCACAAACAAAGAAATGTGTTCTGGGTAATTGATCCTCAGCTGATGGCAGTTTGGATTTTACAACCTCGATGGAGCTGTGTTGTTGGGGGCAGGCTTTTGGGGGTTATAAGCCAGCTTCCTCTTGCCAGTGTTTGGCACACCTTCCTGCCGCTGTTTCCAGTGTTGTGGCAGAGATGATGTCCACCCCTCTGCTCATGCCATGATCTTCCCTGCCAGGATGGAGTCTCCCTGCAAGTCCGTAAGCCAAATAAACCCATTCCTCCACAAGCCGCTTTTGCTTGGGTTCTTTCTGCACAACAACAGAGTAAGTTGACTACAACACTCCCTCTTGTCCACTGCTCCAAGTTGACTGTCAACTTGGGTCTGATTCCTCCACCCCAGCCATCCCCAAAGCTGATCCACCAACATCGGCATCTCCCCTGCAATAGTATCTTGTGGCTTCTGTTACACACACACACCTCTGTGGAGGCTGCTGCCAGGAGAAAAGAGACTGTGGACAATTCTGAGACTGTGTGGCCCAGACTTAGGAACACAGATGGATTTGCTCTGGACATAAAGAAAGAGCAGCATGGGTGCACATGTAGTAGACAAACCACAGGCTCTCCTCTGTTCGTGAGTTGTTCCCAGGACCGTCCAACCAGCCAAGCAACAGGACAGAACTGGCACAAGGCTCAGTTGCGGTGGCTGTTGGTATCACAAGCCACAGGGTGGAGTTACACAGGCAGCAGGACAGGACTTCATCAACATCTCTCCTAGATACCAACCCAGGGTGAGCTTTGGGGTCTATGGGCCAGTAACAGCCACAGCCTGAGCACCCTTCCTCCCTCGGCCAGGACTCTGCCTCTGTCCCTGTGCACTGGACACAGGAGCTGCAGCTGCAGCTGCTCTGGCAGGCTTGCAAGGAGTCGGGGCCATGCCAATTTGTGGCAGACGTCTGAAGAAGCTATTTCTAAAAACAGCAATTACCAGAAAGGGGAACAAATTACTACTTACTTCAGAGACTTTCACACATGGAGAATCAGGGCTCTACAAAGTAATCAGGGCAATGTGTTTGCAAAATTGCATTATTTATATTGAAATATTTCACAGAGAAAGGTCAGGAGCAGAAATTGAAGGTTAGCAGGCAATGAAACACCAGGGTCAGTATTGCAGAACCAGGAGGGCTGTGATTGCCACCACATTGGGCCGGTTTGGAAACAAGTGCATGGATCCCAACTAGTGCAAACGTTGGATTTCTAGGAAACATGAACTTAGTTAGACAAGCCCAAAAGCAGCATCAGAGCATTGGATGGGCCGCCTACATCTATAACCAACAGAAGACTGTCCCATGCCCAGAAACCCCCTCTGTATGGCTTTCTACTGAGAACCTCACCCATCTTCAGATACTGGTAACCCACTGAGGTATGGCGGAACAGAGCAGTGGGGTGTTGTCTTTACTATACCTCATAGCCTTGCCCACCCTCAGGAGCTCAGCCATTCATGTCCTGTACTTGTCCCCTGTGCCCATGGGGCTGGAAGGGAGGACATCTCAAGCCGGCAATGCTGATCTCTGACTGGACCCTGGAAATTCTGGGCTTCCACTTCAGCCCACAACAGCTACAGACGATCTTCCCATCACTCTTAACTGCAGTAGCAATCCCTGGATCTTTTCAAAAATCCCAGTGCTCCGCTGGAGTGATGGCTCAGTGTGGTGAAGGTGGTTGCCTGCAAAACCTAATGATCTGAGTTTTATTCCCCAGTACCCACTTAAAACCAGATGCACAAAGTGGTGCATGCCTCTAGAATTCATTTGCAATGGCTAGAAGCCCTGGCATGCCCGTTTTCTCTCTCTCTCTCTCTCTCTCTCTCTCTCTCTCTCTTTCTCTCTCCCTCTCTCTCCCCTTGAAAATAGATAGATAGATAGATAGATAGATAGATAGATAGATAGATAGATAGATAGATAGATAAAATCTCAGTGCTCGGCTTGTCCAGGCTTGTAGGATGGGGATGGAGACAAAGGTGAGCAAAGGGGAGTCCCTTGATGGATTTGGTCCCTACCCTCTACCTTCCTGTTGGCACAATGCCCCTCATGTCAGCTCTAGATGCAGCCATAGTTTTGAGACCAGGCAAGAAAAGGGGACAGCCATTGCAAGGAAAGGGGTCCTGCCTGAAGGATCTCAGTGGTTCTTTCCTATGCTATGTGGCCTGAGCAGATCAGCTCCTGACCACAGCCCAAGGACAGTTCTTCCTATCCTGGGTCAGGACAGGTCCTCCCTCTGGTCTAGCAAACAACATCTCATCCTGCCCACTCAAACTGACTACACTCACCTCCCACCCTGGAAGACACTTTCTCTCCATACCCTTATCCTGCCCTGTTCCTGCTTGAGTCCTACTCACTGCAACCAACCCCTGTTCAGATCCTTTCCACCAGCATAGGGTCCCCCACCTTGCTTCCCTTCTAAGATGTTCATTTATCAGGACTTCTCCCATGTCAACCTGAACCTAGCTTTTTATGAGAGTTAGCTTGTAGGAAAAAAAAATCTTCTGGGGCTAACACATGGAACACTCGCACATCTGTTCTCTCATCCATCTGCTAGACATCTCAGGAGCGAGGGGGTGTGTACTCTGTTCTCTGATGCAATCTCTACACTCAGCAGAGCCCATCACAGAGCAGGTGCTTGATGAAGAGGTGAGAAATTCATTCTTCCATCTCTCCACCCACTGTCATCCATCCATCCATCATCATTCACCTCTCATCTGCTGTTCCATCCACCATGCATCATCCATCGATCCATGCAGAAAGCCAACATCCTTTCATCTACACATCCACCATTCATCTACTATCTCTCCTTCCATGGGCCCACACACACCTATCTCTCCATTCACTATGTGTGTATACACACATACATACATCATTGCTTGTCCACTGTGTCATTCTGCCCACTCCCCATCCATTCATCTCGCCACTTATTATTGACCATTTGTCTGCAAAGCTACCATCTATGTATCCATCCACTCACCGCTCACCCACCATTTCTCCATCCATCATCCCTCTATTCATATACTCTGTGTCTATACATCCATAAGCCATCTTTCCACCTGCCATCTGCCCTTCCATCCAAACTATCCATCCGCCCACCATCCCATCCATCCTTTGTTGATTCATCTGTGCACCCAGACATCTGTCCATCCACCCATCTGTCTGTTCAACCCAAACATGCTTCATGTACCCTGAATGGCTTGGGAGCTGACCATACAGAAGCATGGAGTCCACAGATATGGATGTGCTGGGAGGACCCGACTCTGAGCTTGAGATACCTGTCACTTTGTGACACCTGGGGCTTGGTTAGCCAAGTTCACACCAATAGACCCACTGAGTATCACATGCATGGAAATTTGTGTGGTTACTAGTGTGCTGAGGGAGGAAGGAGTTCAGAGAGGGACCAGCAGACTGTGGTGGAAGACAGAGGGTCACAGCAGGAAGAATCTTTATACAATCTGTTTTCACATAGTAGAGAAGCAACTCAGAGGAGAAGCTGTGAGACCCGCTAAGAACAACCCCTGCATCCCACCCCAGCCAGAGAACCCTGGTTCAGGATGGGTGACCAACACCAGCTGAATATGGCAGGGCTCAGAGTGAGAACTCAGAGCACCCCTTTCCTCTTTTCCACACCATGGCTTTGCTACAGTGGTCTTTGTTTGCAGCTAATGCCATGGTAAGGAAACTTGATTTGAGGTTATTAAGCATGAATTAACACTCAAGTCCATATTGTAGAACACCAATGCCAAATACAGCTGTAAGAGCCTTAACTCGCATGTATATGCACCAAGTTACACAATTTCTATTTGTAGCTGGTATGTGAGTCCCTGTTCTGTTCTCCTCAGAGTAGTGAGAATGCTGCAGGAACCTGACTCGACTTTTTCTCTCTCTCTCTCTCTCTCTCTCTCTCTCTCTCTCTCTCTCTCTTAGAATTGCCATAGTGGAGCTCCTTGACTTTCCATGTCCAGAGTCCTTTTTCTGCCTTGAAGCAAGATCTGTTCCAAATACAAGCCCAGATCTCTCAGAGCTGCCAGCACCCCATTCTGCTGTAGATATAGCACATTGACTTCAAGCCCACTTTGCATCTTGGGGCTACCAGGCAGCACAGCATCTGTGCTCAAGGGGCCCATAAACACTGACTCCAGAGAGCATGGGGCACTGCACAAGCCTGCCATGTTCACAGTGTGCCACGTCCTACCAGACTTGTTTTCAAGACATGTGTTCCAAGGGTAACAATTACTAAGAATTCCGAGAAGGAAACCAAGCCTGAGAGCAGAACGCACGTTTTCATTTCTGAGACCCC
>PVHP010041405.1:0-15437 GCA_004024765.1 Zapus hudsonius | reverse complement strand
TGTGTGTGTGTATCTCTGCTTGAAAATAAATAAATAAAATTTTTTTTAAAAAAATGCCTAAAAGCTAGTGTAGTGGTGTATGCCTTTAATCTCATCACTCCGGAGTCAGAGGTAGAAGGATCTCTGTTTCAAGGCCAGCCTGAGATGACATAGTGAATTCCATAGTGAATTCCAGGTCAGCCTGTGCTAGAGTGAAACCCTACCTCAAAAAACAAAAAAACAAAAATGCCTAAAATAGTCACCTTAAAACCTACTTCAAAAAGCCTATATAGCCAGGCGTGGTGGCGCACACCTTTAATCCCAGCATTCAGGAGGCAGAGGTAGGAGGATTGCCATGAGTTCAAGGCCACCCTGAGACTATATAGTGAATTCCAGGTCAGCCTGGACTAGAGCGAGACCCTACCTCGAAAAACCAAAAAAAAAAGCCTATGTGAGGGGCTGGAAAGACGGCTCACTGGTTAAAGGCACTGGCCTGCAAATCCTGCTGGATTCTCCAGTACCCACATAAAGCCAGATGCACTAAGTGGCACATGCATCTGGAGTTCATTTCCAGTGTTGGGAAGACCTGACACACCTATACTCTCTTTCTCAAATAAATAAAAAATAAAATAAAATAAGCCTATGTGAGCCAGGAGTGGAGGCTCATGCCTTTAATCCCAGCACTCAGGAGGCTGAGTTTGAGATCAGCCTGGGCTACAGAGTGCGTTCCAAGACAGCCTGGACTGGGGTGAGACCCTATCTCGAAAACAAGACAAAAGCCTATGGGAACAAGATGAGAATACGAAGAATGACTGATTCCTAGACATTCTCCTGCACTGCTCTATTGGTAAGTTTGGTTCTGTTTTTCTGAAAAGTTAATATTTACTGACCATCAGGATTACGTTTTCCTCCCAAGCCATATGATGCGAGCACCAGAAGAAATTATAACAACACATTCCTTCCTGGGTCTGTTTTCTGACTGCTTCATATTCTTGTAAGTCGGAAATCACTCCTCTCTGAGTTTCAGACATTGTCTAACTGGGAATAAGATGCTTGCCTCAAAGACGATTTCTAAGACAAAGATTTAAATATTCTACACATATTGTTTCTTGCCACTTCTGTCTTGATAACAGGGCGAGGAAAATGCATTTGATTTTCTTTTGGGGGGGAGATTTCTGTCTCTTTACCTGCTATCAGCTTCTCTGTGTCAGGCAGATGTGTGAACTGTCTTTTGTATTCCTCATTCCTGTCTTTATAGGTGGAACTTGAAATCTGAAATAGTAAAAGGAACAAATTTCTGTTTACTTACCATTGTAACAGTTTAGAAAACCAATTTAAAATGGAATTTAAAATCATATAATTTCTATGTACCATTATATACTTATATTTAAAAAAAATTTTAAAGCAACACACATACACACACATGAGAAGTAATAGAATCTGTTTCCAACATAATAGGGAGTTTGACAATACTCTTTCCCAAAGAAAACACACAGCTGGGAAAACTGTTAAAGCAATCATTTCAAATGACTAGAAAAGAAAATTGACCAAAGGCACCCAATAAACTGAGAAGTGTGCCTTCAGGAAAATCTCCTAGCTGGCTGAGGATGCCAGGAGATTGCAGAATTCTTGTGTGCCTGCACCTGCGACCCTTCCTCCACCAGCAATTCTACGAAGATGGAGCAGGCAATGAGAGCTGGCAGCTATGTTGACGGATAGGGTTCAGCTAATGTGGAGTTAAAGCAGAAAACAAAATCAATGTCTGGAAGTAAAAGGGGAAGCCCTGAAGTTGTCCAAGTAAGTATGAGGGTGAAGTCCCAACAGAAGCGAGCTGACTGACAGGTAAGCAAGGGACTGAACAGTAAGATCCTGAAGAAGACGTGGTCACAGATGGGCCGGACAACCTGTCCATCCACTCCTGCCATAGAGAGCTACAGATGTGTGTGGCAGACACAAACTATCCATTCACTGCCAGCTGGAGAAACAGAGGTCTCGAGATGGCCTGAACTTGGCGCACATTCCCCCATCTACACACAGAGTTGTCAGCAAAAGGGGCATTCCTGGCTCAGTGTATTTGAGCACATCGATCACCGACCACTGGTCAATATATGGGGTGACGCCTAGAAAGTCAGCATAAAAAAAAGTAACAGGGGCTGGAGAGATGGCTCAGTGGTTAAGACATTTGCCTGAGGAGCCTGATGAGCTGAGTTTGATTCCCCAGTGCCCATGTAAAGCCAGATGCAAGGGTAGCACATGCATCTGGAGTTCTTTTGCAGCGGCTGGAGGCCCTGGCACGCCCATTCTCTGTCTCTCCTCTATCTCTCTCTGCTTGCAAATAAATAAAATTATTTAAAAATAAACAGTAATAAACCAAGCAGAGATGAGTTCTCACATATATTCATTCTAAACAACTTATTAATAAATGAGTGGAGATCAACAATGGCAACCCTTTGGGCAGGAAACATCCAATCAAAATCCAGAGCTGCTAGTGAGGCAGGTGAGTAGGGCAGGAAGTGATTCCCCAGCACCATGTAAAGGTAGAAGCACAAAGTTGGAGTTCATTTGCAGTGGCCATTCTCCTCTCTCTGCCTCTTTCTTTTTCTCTCTGTCTCTCAAATAAATAAATCAATGTAAAAAATTTTTAAAAGAAAATACAAATGAATCAAAGAGATGATTCTTTAAAATAACCAACAAAATGGGCAAACCTCTAGCAAGACTGAAAAAGAAAACAAGAAAGAAAGAAGACACAAATTCCTAATGATCAGGAATTAAGCAGAGGATAGGACTTCAGACTTTAAAAGAAAGAGGAACCCACAAAACTCCACACATACAATGTATCAATTTAGAGGAAGCAGACCAACTCCCCCAAATTTACAAACTACCGCAACTCACCACGAACTAACTAGTTAATCAGAACCCACCTGCAACCTACAAGGAAATGCAATTCACAATTTGAAACCTCCGAGACTAGACAGTTTCACTGGAGAAATCTATGAGACATTGTAAAAATTAGATCTAGCTCTCTCCGCATTCTTTTCAAAAACAAAGACTCAGAAGGAGTAACTCTCCATTCACTGTGTGAAGCAAGTATCATCCTAACACCAAAACTAGATAAAGACATTATTACAAAGGCAGAAAATCATAGATGTGAAAATCCTTAAGACAATATTAACAAATAGGATTGCGCTATATGGAAAAAGAATCAGACAACATGGGGCTGGGGAGATGGCTCAGGGGTTAAAGGCACTTGCTTGCAAACCCGACTGCCTTCAGTTCGATTCCCCAGTACCCACATAAAGCACAAAGTGGCAGCAGGTGTGCCCATATTCTCTCTCTCCCTCTCTCAAATAAATTAAAACATTTTAAAAAAAAGAATTAGACAACATGACCAAGTGGATTTTATTCCAGGAGTCACACACTGGCTTGATATATGGTCATCAATATAATCTACACCATTAACAGGCTATAAAAGAAAGAACGATCATATCACACTATATATATTTTTTAAAGATTTTTAAAATATTTTATTTATTTATTTATTTGAGAGAGAGAGAGAGAGAGAGAGAGAGAGAGAGAGAGAGAGAGAGAGAGAGAGAGAATGGGCACACCATGGCCTCCAGCCACTGCAAATGAACTCCAGACACATGTGCCCTCTTGTGCATCTGGCTTTATATGGACGCTGGGGAATCGAACTCTGGTCCTTCTGCATTGCAGGCAAACGCCTTAACCCCTAAGCCATCTCTTCAGCCCATTATATATTTTTTAAATTTTGCAAAGAAAAATAATTTGCAAAGAGAGATTAATACTACAGGCCAAAATTTTTGTATTTATAAGCCCTTTTTAAACCTCCTTTCTGGGTTCTCTTCAGCATTAGCTTTTTTTTTTTTTTTTTTTTTGAGGTAGGGTCTCGCTCTAGTCCAGGCTGACCTGGAATTCACTATGTAGTCTCAGGGTGTCCTTGAACTCACGGCAATCCTCCTACCTCTGCCTTCCGAAGGCTGGGATTAAAGGCGTGCGCCACCACGCCCGGCATCAGGCCAAATTTTTGTTTGTAAGTGTGTTCGTGTGTGTGTGTGTGTGTGTATGCATGTATGTGTGTGTGCACATGCCCTGGTGTGCACATAGGTATAAAGACCAGAGGACAGCCTGGCTGTTATCATCAGGAATCCCAGCCATTTCTTTTTGAGACAAGGTCTGGAGCTCACCAGCTGGCTAGTCAGTGAGTTCCAGGGATCCTCCTTTCTCTACCTCCCAAGCACTGGAATTACAGGCAGGCACATACATAGGAACTAGGGGACTGAACTCAAGACCCTTGCTTCCAAGGTAAGCACTTTATTCCTGAGGTATCTTCTCAGATCTACGTTGAACTTTTTAAAACATATTTTATTGGGGCTGGAGAGATGGCTCAGCGGTTAAGGGGATTGCCTGCAAAACTTAACGAGCTGAATTTGATTCTCCAGTACCTATATAAAGCCAGATGCACAAAGTGGTGCATGCATCCGGAGTTTGTTTGTAGTGGCTGGAGACCCTGGAGCACCCATTTTCTCTCTCTCTCCCTCTCTCTTTATGTCTGTCTCTCTGCTTGCAAATAGATAAATGAATAAAATATTTTAAAAATCTACTTTTATTTACGAGAGAGAATATGGGTGCACCAGAGCCTCTTGTTATTGTAAATGAACTCCAGACACACGTGCTACTTTGTGCATCTGACTTTATGTGGGTACTGGGGAATCGAACCTAGGCCAGCAGGCTTTGCAAGCAAGTGCCTTTAGCCATCTCCCTGGCCCCCAAATTGAACTTTTTAATGGCATGAGCGACTTTCATCTTCAAATTCAATAGCCAACTCTCACATCTTCCCTCATCCAAACTACAATGATAAGTCACTCTGCCTTAAACTCTCTTCACTTTAGGACACTACACTAATATGTTTTTCTCTCTTAGCCAAATCTGTTTCTTTCGCTACTTTCTGCTCTTCCTCATGAGGTCCTAAACATTGGAGTCCACTTCTTTGTCATACTTTTTCCCAAATAACTTCATCCAGTCTTTACTATGACCTCATCCAGTCTTTATAAATCTGCCTTTAAATATCAACCATACTCAGTCTCCTAAAAGTCTATGGAGAGAGAGAAGAGAGACGGGTACATCAGTGCCTCCAGACTCTGTAAATGAGCTCCAGACATATGCGCCACTTAGTGCATCTGGCTTTACATGGGTACTGGGGGACTGAACCCAGGTGGTTAGGCTTTGCAGGCAAGCACCTTAACCGCTGGGCCATCTCTGCAGCCCCCTCAAGCCTGCCCAGTTGTACTGAGTAACCTAGCCATCAGTGTCCGTGATCTTGCCCTCACTCACTATATCCATCTCTTCAGCAGGGATTAAGCAAGCCCGTCTCATTCTTGTATCAGACTCTTCCACAGGACACCATTCCCTTTACTCCCCCCTCAAACAATTCAGCCTTCTCTCTCCCCTTCCTCTAGCAAGAAGGCCCTCTCCAGGGCAGGGCACCTCCCCAGCCCTCCCTCTCGTGTGATCCTCAACATCCTTACATCCTTTTATTGTCTTGATTGCTTCTATGACTACCTGACGTAATATGACGCATTTGCTTATTTGTTTGCTATCCTACCTAATCCCACTCCAGGGAGTGCTGGAGGCAATGCCCCATTCACTTAGAACATTACGGCATAGCAACTACACTCAGGTGAATGAATTATTTCATGTATTATACACTTATGCCATTCTCTCTGAATGGTCTTCTTGCGTATTCTATTCTGTGTGTTCATTGTCTGGAGCTCTAATTCCTCGAGGACTGTTCTCTTTCACTTTCTGTCTTTGTATCTTAATGATACTCTGAGTGACGTCCTGATGTATCTCTTTCATAGTGTTCTTCAGCTGCAATTTTCCAGGTCCACTGTATTTTTTGTGTGCATGTGTGTATACATGTTGTATGACTCTGGGTGCATGTGTGAAGGTTGTGTGTGTGTGTGTGTGTGTGTGTGTGTGTGTGTGTGTAGATAACCTCATGTGTTATCCTTATGAATTTCATCCACCTTTTTAAAAATACTTTTATTTATTCTTCAAGCAAAGAGAGAGATAGAAGAGAGGAAGAGAGAATGGGTGCACCAGGGCCTTTAACCTCTGCAAATGAACTCCAGATGCATGCGTCACTTTGTGCATCTGGCTTTACATGGGTACTGGGGAATTGAGCTGGGGTTGTTAGACTTTGCAGACAAGCGTCATAACCACTGAGCAATCTCCAGCCCTCACCCACTTCTTTTTAATACAAAGTTTCTCATGGGCCTTCAGCTCACCCATTTGGATAGACTAGCTGGCCAGGGAGTTCTAGGGATCTACCTATCTCTGCCTTCCCAGTGCTGGGAATACAGGCATGTGCCATCACACTCAGCATGTTAAAAATAATAATAATAATTTTAAAGTTTTTTTTAACTTGAGACAGAGAGAGAAAGAGTGTGTGAACAAGTCAGGGCCTCCTGCTGCTGCAGACTCCAGATGCATAGACACAAAGTGGTCTGCATCCTGGGGAATCAAACCCAGACTTGGCAAGCAAATGCTCTTAACTGCTGAATCATCTCCCAGCCCCACACCCAGCACTTTATACGGTACTAGGGATTGAACTCAGGTTCTCATGCTTGTAAGGCATAGACTTTACTCACTGAGCCATCTCCCCAGCCCTACACTTTTTAACTGTTATTTCAGTGATCATGTATTTCATTTCTAGAACTTGATTTTCAAATCTGCCTTGTGTTTGAGAATTTATCATATTCCTTCTGCTAAATCTTTTTTTTTTTTTTTCCGATTTTTGAGGTAGGGTCTCGCTCTAGTCCAGGCTGACCTGGAATTCACTATGTAGTCTCTGGGTGGCCTTGAACTCACGGCAATCCTCCTACCTCTGCCTCCCAAGAGCTGGGATTAAAGGCGTGCGCCACCACATCTGGCCCGAAAATATTTTTTAAAAAGCACATGGCAGAAGTCAGCTTCCACTGTAAAACTAAGTGCTTTTTCTGTATTGCACTAGTTCTCACTAGCTGAAACTGTAGGCATATATACTTACCTTACTCTGCAGACCAAATGATTATGAGAAAATTAAGTGCAAGTCTTTTTTTTTTTTTTTTCCAAGGTAGGGTCTTGCTCTAGTCCAGGCTGACCTGGAATTCACTGTGTAGTCTCAGGGTGGCCTTGAACTCACGGCAATCCTCCTACCTCTGCCTCCCAAGTGCTGGGATTAAAGGTGTGCACCACCACGCCCAGCTCCCTCTGCTAAATCTTTAATATCAAAACTAATTTTTGCTTGTGTGTGAAATGTGATGTGTTGGGGGCATGGAGTGTATGTGCCCTTGCGGCGACCCGCGGGGTGGCAGGGGTCACCTGCGGCAGGGATCACTCGCCTGTGGACAGGCTTCCTTGTCTTCAGCCTGCACATTTAGGTGGCTGTTTCTTCCTTGCCAGCATCTCCCAGAGCGAGCAACTCTTCAAGAGGCATCTCTTGACTCCCATGTGTCCAGACTCACGTAAGCCCAAGGCCCTTCTCCTGTCCGCACTAAGTTGGGATCAGCAAACTCTCCAGCTGCGGGGCATTAGCTCCCCTGCTTTCAGCTCTAGTGCTCAGCTCCTCTTCCTCGGGAGCCCTTAGGTGTTTCCTTTGCTAGCTTGCAATCCCAACCTGAGGAGATGTGTAGCACTGTATCTGGCACCCCTAGGCACTTACGGTAGAATACTGACTGAACTTACACCAGCCCCTGCTCATACTGACAGAACTATCAACTCCTGCTTATAAACTGAAAGGTCTCGGTAACACCTAGGTGTAGGTAGAATGGTACCTGTTATGTATATCTAAAAGTTTTTAGTAGGATCAAGTGTGTTTTTTAATTCAAAATAAAAGCTGAAAATGCCTTCATTCATTTTCATCAGGCATCAAAGTGGAAATCTGGTACAACCTTTAGAAGCAGGACTAAAGCAAGCCTGCTGTTTTGTAAGACAACATGACCGGGGAGAGCTTTTCCCCAGTTACCAACTAGCAGGCCCATGCTAATTAATCCTCCTGGTCGTCTTTGTAACTCTGAAACCTGCAATGCACCTATGAAGCAAGCCTGGGGCAAGCTTCCTGCCCCTCGCGTAGGTAGAAAACTGACCTGTGAATAACGTGGCAATGACCATAAGCCGGTGGCCAAGTACAGAACTGAGACTTCTGATTCCTTTTATAATTGAAACAACTTAATATGACCAACAAGTTAGTATAAAAAATTTTAATTAAGACATAAATATGCTAATTATTTGAAGATAGAACCCCCAAATTTAGACTTTTAGAATCTTAAAATATTTTAAGCTAAAAGATAAAAATGATTAATTTGAATCTAAGCTGCTTTAACTTTCTCCTTTGTAAAAATATTTTCCATTTAAAAAATATTTTTTCTTAAATCAGAGATTTGAGATTCATGTTTCTTTCAGCTTATGTATATTAGTCAAGATTTTCAAATATACAATTTTTTTTTTTTTTTGGTTTTTCAAGGTAGGGTCTCGCTCTAGCCCAGGCTGACCTGGAATTCACTATGTAGTCTCAGGGTGGCCTCGAACTCATGGTGATCCTCCTAACTCTGCCTCCTGAGTGCTGGGATTAAAGGCGTGTGCCACCACGCCTGGCAAGACTTTCAAATGTACAATTATTTAAAGAAAACATTCAAAATAAAATTGTCAACTAGACCAGCTAACTAAGGAAACAAGTATAGACAGATGACAAATATTTTTAATAAAGGGCATTTTGATGAAATACCAAAGTAAGAACAAATTGTTAATAATAAATGCTCTATCCTAGGCACTACTGCATTGAACAACAACAAAAAAAAATCCCATTAAAATCTGGGCCTGGTGCACACCTTTAATCCCAGTGCTCGGAAGGCAGAGGTTGGAGGACAGCTGTGAAAGCTGTGAATTCGAGACCAGCCTGAGACGACAGTGAATCCAGGTGAGCCTGGGCTACAGTGAGACTCTACCTCGAAAAACAAACAAAAGAAAATCTCATTAGTATATAATTTTCTAAACACACACAACAGAAAATCCCAGAGGCTTCTCCTACTCCCAGTAGTCAGCACGTGATGTTGTGGATAAATACACCTGTGCCAGGCCTGTCCGTCTGTCCCCTGGGACCTCCATCCACCTGGAATAGATCATTAATTTAGTTGGGAAGAAAAAAATCCTTTTTTGTCTTAGGCATTTTTTCCCTTTGTTTTTTGAACAAAAAAGGAACATAAATACTGATTTGCCGTTAACTTTAACGTCAATTACACATAACTTTTGTTTCAAGACACTGTGAAGGTTAATAATAAACCACATTCCCTACTTTGTAGAATTAAATATTTAACTCCTAAATAAAACTAAAATAAATATAACAAGAGCCTAGCTTTATATAACAAAGTTGATTTCACACTCAGTAACTATGGAGACTTAATCTCCTCTCTCAGGCTGACTATGATAGAGACACTTAGCACAGTAAAATCACCAGGACCAGAGTAGACAGTATTTCTAATGTTTTAATTGCAATCCCCAGTTCATTCACTTACATCATGCTGCCCTCGGAACGCATTCCTGTAGAGCCACCAACAGCCAGAGCAGACTACATCCCTGCTGCTTAACTCTTTAATATGAAAACTCGAAAACCGTTTGGATCCTCTCAGTAGGAACCTTCCTGGTGTGTCACAGCTCTGGTAATGCCAGCAGTGCATCCAGTGGGCCTGAGGTGCCAGCAAGCCCCCCGGAGACCCACTGGAGTTATGTGGCCCTTGCTCCAGAAGAACCCTGTGGGACAGGCAGGTGGAGATCAGAAACAGGCAAACCCATCAGTAGAGACGCAGGGAAGTGCTCTACTTTGGTGCTGGGGACAAATACCATGAAAAGGACATCCCAGGCTGAGGACATCCCAGTGCTAGGGTGTTTGCTTCGAAGTGCAAGTCCACGGGCTTGGATCCCTGGAGCCAAAGGAAGGGGAGGACTGCTCACGACCCAAACTTCCAGACACAAAATGACCTTGATGTTCATGATTTCGCAATGCCTGATAAAACCTACACATAATGGGAGGAAAAGATGATGACACCGAAACAAAACAGAGACTAATTGAGAGGGGGAAGAGATATGGGGGGGGGAATCATAATGGCTTATGGTCTATAATTACGGAAGCTATCAATAAAAAAAGTTAAAAAAAAAAAAAGAAAAGAAAAGGAGAGAGGGGGTGCTATGGCCTACATGAAGGAGTTTGAGAAGTCCAGCGCCACCGGGCACTGCATCTTGGGGAAGTAGGTGCCACACGAAACCAGACACTTCATCGACTTCTGCCTGAGCCAAACCTGGTGACAGCATGGACTGTGTCACTCACAGTGATCCACCCAAGACTAAGGAGTCCAAAGGGCACAGAAGGAAACCTCAGCCTTGCGGAGAGAAAACCCTGGTCACTGACCCTCTAGTGCCCTTTGCCCAGCCCAGTCTCTTCACCAGGGTGGTGTGGTTCTAAAGCAATTAGCAAAACAGATTACATTTGCATTTTCTATCCCATACTTCTCGGCCCCATGTTTTCTTCTCTTTTTTTTTTTTTTTTTTTTTTTTTTGGTTTTTCGAGGTAGGGTCTCGCTCTAGCCCAGGCTGACCTGGAATTCACTCTGTAGTCTCAGGTTGGCCTTGAACTCACGACAATCCTCCTACCTCTGCCTCCCGAGTGCTGGGATTAAAGGCGTGAGCCACCACGCCCGGCCCATGTTTTCTTCTCTTAATTCAGTTCTTTAAAAAAAAAAAAAATCTGAGCCAGACGTGGTGTCGCATGCCATTAATCCCAGCACTTGGGAGGCAGAGGTAGGCAAGGTATACTTCAAATCAGATCTGCAACTCCTTCTTTTCTTTAATATTTTATTTATTTATTTGCAAGCAGAGAGAGAGAGAGAGAGAGAGAGAGAGAGAGAGAGAGAGAGAGAGAGAGAGAGAGGGGAAATCCAGACACAGGCACCACCTTGTGCATCTGGGTCCTGGGGAACTGAACCCGGGTCCTTAGGCACTGGAGATAAGTGCCTTAACCGCTGAGCCATCTCTCCAGCCCGCAACTCCTAACTTTGAAACTCATCTCGTGTGATCACACACTGCAGACCAAACAGCTTCCTTTTAGGCTCAGAAACTAATTCCTTAAATACAGATTCTATAAAATAGCTAATTTCCCGATAAGACTTGGAAATGCAGCTTATGTAATGACGGTTTCTTGCCAATGCAGTTAGTGGAATCCAAAGCTCCAGGGTTTCCTAAGGAGATGGAAGCTCTTTCATTTCAGAGGCCGGGCAGCAGGGCCTTCTGGTGCCCACGGGAGGCAGGCCTCAGGGCCTCTGAAGGCAAAACATCTCAACTCTGGAAACTGAGCGCTGCGGCACTTTAATCCCAGCCCTCGGGAGGCAGAGGCAGGAGGATGGCCCTGAGTTCGAGGCCAGCCTGGGACTACAGAGCCAAGCCCAGGTCAGCCTCGAAAAACCAATCAATCGATACAACCTAGAAGCTAATGGCAAGTTATGGCAGAATTAAAGGACATCTGCACCAAATTAAAATCAAAAACTAAGGAGAAGCGCTCTTACCCGGAAGGTCCAGTCGCCACTCCAGTTATGTGCGTTCGGCGCCTGCTTTCCGGCTGCCGCCACGGGAGTCTCGTCCACCTCGGAGCCAGGAGCGTCCTCGGCCGCTTCCTGCAGCGCAGCGGCCAGGCTCCGATCCCCGTCGAGTACCGCCTGCAAACAAACAGCAAACGAGTCGAGAAGCGCCCATTTCAAAAGAAGAGACGCTGGAGAGGCGGCTCGGCGGTTAAGGTGTTTGCCTGAAAGCAGAAGGACCCGAGTTCAGTTCCCCAGGCCCCACGAGAAGCCAGATGGCACAAGGTGCGGCTCACGTGTCTGGAGTTTGTTTGCAGTGGCTGGAGGACCTGATTTACCCTTTCTCTCTCAAATAAATAAATAAAGATACTTTTATAAAATAAAATAAAAAAAGACATGGGCTGGAGAGACAGCTGACTGCCCGAGTTCGATTCCCCACTAGAAAGTGGCACATACATCTGGAGTCCAGAGGCCCTCCCTCTTCTTGCAAGTAAATAATATAAAAAGACTTAATGTTCAAAACATATAAATTGCTTTTAAAAGACCAATACTTAAGGAATTAGTGCTAGGAAGCAGTCAGGTGAGGTGCCACATGCCTTTAGTCCCAGCACTCAGGAGGCAGAGGCAGGAGGATCGCCCTGAGTTCAAGGCCAGCCTGAGACTGCAGAGCGAATTCCAGGTCAGCCTGGGCTAGAGCGAGACCCGACCTGGGAAAAAAACAAAAAAAAAAGCAAAAACAAACAAACAAAATAAATAAAAAGTAAATAAGTTGTAAAGAGAAAGTTTGTAAAAAGACAAATTAAGAATGACTTTGTTTCCACACTTCTTATACACTCAACAAATAACCTTCCAACTAAGACTACTGAGTTAGTCCTAGGGATACAAAAGCTAAAGCAAGATCCTGGGCCTCCAGAACTTTAACAATTAACATGACTCCTCCTCGAGGTCCATTAAGGTCTGACCAATATGCACAGGAAGCCCAGAATGTCTGTAAAGCTAAAGTAGGAACTTCATTACGCACTGATACAGAAACTAGTAAGATCTAACTCCTATTTTTTCATATTTTATTTCTTTTCCAGGAGAGGAAAAGAGCCAGAGAATAGGTACACCAGGGCCTCTTACCGCTGCAAACAACTCCAGATGCATGAGCCACTTTGGGCATCTGGCTTACACGGCTCCTGGGGAATCGAACCTGGGTGCACCCGGCCTTGCAAGGTTGAGCCCTCTCTCCAGCCAAATCTGAGCTTCCTGGCACAGCCACTACAGGAGGCCACGTGACCCCAGCCTTCAGTGCCCAGGCCGATGCCGTGGCACTGGGCGAGGTCACTCTTCCCTGGCATCCTCCATCCGCTTGAGGAGCAGCAGCGGGAACGGGAGCTCTCTGGGCCCAAGGGTAGCACAACCAGATGGAACTCCAGGAATTCCTTTCTATTTATTTACCTATTTATTTTTTGTTTTTTCAAGGTAGGGTCTCACTCTAGCCCAGGCTGACCTGGAATTCGCTATGTAGTCTCAAGGTGACCTCAAATTCATGAGCTCCTCCTATCTCTGCCTCCCAAATGCTGGGATTAAAGGCGTGTGCCACATGCCTGGCTTATAGAAATGTGAAATTCAAAACACCACGCCCACCAGGACCCTTTCAACACACATTAGCCATATGACCAAGGCTCTCAATGCAGTTCACAAAATACAACTGAGCTCTTGAACAGTGTCAAGTTCAACGTCCCTCTGGCAGGTACAGCTCAGGGCAGGAACATAATTCAAATCAGCTTGTGGAAGAAGAGGGTTTCTCTCTGGCTTACACTTTGAAGGAAATTGTTTTGTCATGGTGGGGAAAGCACAGCAAGACCAGTCAGTCGATGACACATCCCCACACATCAGCAGGGAGGAAGGAGAGTGAATGAGCTCCCTAGGAAGGAGGGGGTTCTGGATTAAAAAATCCCAGAGGCTCCACCTCCTCCAGCAGGGGAGCATTTGACATTGAAACCATCACACCTCCCTTAAGCAGCTCAGAGATAACCACAGAGCTTCCTTAACTTAAAATTCAATTTTATAAAAAAAAAAAAAATGGTGCTGGTGGCGCACGCCTTTAATCCCAGCACTCAGGAGGCAGAGGTAGGAGGATCGCTGTGAGTTCAAGGCCACCCTGAGACTGCAGAGTGAATTCCAGGTCAGCCTGGGCTAGAGCTTGACCCTATCTCGAAAAACAACAACAACAACCCTGGAGAGCCAGGGCCTGGAGAGGTGGCTGAGTGGTTAAAGGCCTCGCTTGTAAAGCCTGACAGCTGCGTTTATTCCTCAAAACTCACATAAAGCCATAGGCACAGGGTGGCACATGCATCTGAAGTTCTTTGCAACGGCAGGAGGCCCTGGCACCCATACTCTTCCTGTCTGCCTCTTTATCCCTCTCAAACAAATAAACCTTATTATTTTAAAACCCCTGGAGCCGGTCTTGTGAGGCCTGCCCTGTCCCGAACAGCCAGAAGACCTCAGTCCTGGGATCTCAGTACCAGCTCTCCTGTCTGAACTCCCACATCACCAGTTGTTACCCTGGATCAGCTTGAGGATGGGGTCCTTTCTAAGGTCGCTACAGTGGGTTCTTACTCACTAGCTGTGTGATCCTTGGCAAAGTCCCCCGGTCGCTCTGTCTCCTTGGCTCTGCAGTAGGACTAACATTTTTCTAACCAGACAACAAGCTCACTGAGAAGAGGGTGTCCTTCTGGGTTTCTCCCTCTCACCCTGAACAACCCCAGCTCGGGACACTGCTGAATGAATTGGTTGAAGAAGGTTCGTGAATAGCTTGGCTATTTCAATCTATTGTCTTGCAAACCACTTGAGCTAACTTATTCCTTCATTCAACGCCTACCCCTGGGTCCCCTGAAACTCTTCTCGAAAGCAAAATACACACGCACACCACAAATGTAAGTGCAGTGGGGTAGACGTGCGCAGCTCAAGCACCCCTATAGAAAAAGGCTTTCACCCTAAAGATGAAAGAGCAAGTTCCTCCCCTCCCCCACCTATCAAATAAGGTGCTAAACACCTGACATGAGTTGAAACCAAAATAAACTTGTTGGGAGCAGAGGGCGTTAAATACCCAGGGCTGATGGTGAGGGGACCGGATGACAGGTGACAGTCACAGTTCTGGGTTCAAATTCAAGCGCTGGCCCAGCGGGGTCAAGGCTTGCAGGAAAGCTCTGGAGATCGTTTCCTTGGCAACAACTTTCCAGATTTCTCCAAAGAGCCCCCGAGGCGAGGGAGAGGGGGAGGTCACCTCCAGATGTCATGCCCACCGAGGCTTACCTGGCGGACGGTCAGAGCGCCCTCCATCGCCGCGCTCTCCGCCTCGGCGGCGCCGCGCACGCGCGGCCCTGCGAGCCCCCCCCCTCCCGGCGCCGGACCCCCGCGCCGTCGGCCGTCGGAATCCCACCTGGAGTTCAGCCAGGAGGCCTTGCGCCCTCTGGCGGCCATCGAGGGTTACTGCAGCCTTTGGCGGCCTTGAAGGTGGCTGAATTAAACTCCTGTGCCTACCTGCCCCAGGGTATGGGAAGGGGACCTGGATGGGAAAGTCTTGTTACTTCAAAGAAGGACTTCTTGAAATTACTCGTAAAAGGTTGAGTGTTGCAGATCCTTGGGCCTCTGAGGAAATGGCTCAGTGGTTTAAAGTGCTGCTTGCTTGCAATGTCTGCTGGCCTGGGTTCACCTCCCCAGCCACCCACACAAAGCCAGGGACAAGAGGTAAGCTTGTCATCTTCCCTCAGGCTCTTTCAGGCAGGTGTTTTGGTCACTAACACAAAAGTGACAAACACTGATGACATTCCACAAAATAATTCACTT
>PVHP010041404.1:0-16638 GCA_004024765.1 Zapus hudsonius | reverse complement strand
AAATAAGAAAGCTGCGTAGCAAGGAGGGAGGGGTGGAGCAGATGCACTGGAGGCCAGAGGGTGGGGGAGGGGCTATGTACAGAGGCCGATGGAGAAAGAATATAAGGAATGATATAATATAAGAAATAAAATTAAAAGAAAACTACAAAAAAGTTGAAAAAGAAGGACACGCAAGTGACCACAGCTTCAATATTCAGTGAGGCCTGTGATCGATTGTTCTATAGGTTCTGAACATGTTTTCTTCTTATTCTCTAAATATAGATGAAAACTGTGTTCCACTTATGTCACATCAGGAATAATAAACTTGACATGATTTAATATACATGGGACATAATAGGTTATATACAAATACTATGCCAACTTGTGTCAGAGACCTAAACATCTACTGATTTAACCTCTGGAGAAACTTGAATCAGCGCTCCTCAATTACCAAAGGATAACTCCCTATTACATGGGATTCACTTCTCTTATTAAATCAGCACCTCCAGCTGCTAATTCCCTATTACAAAACTTGCATTTCAGAGAGAAACCTCTAAAGGTCCAGGTGAAACTACTTTTGTCTCTTCCTCGCTCTTCACTCAATTCCTTATTTCCAACTAGATCCTTTTCTATTTTGATAACTTTTTTTCACTCTTTCCATCATCAATGTTGAAAGATTGTGAGCTCAATTTTGTGCATCTTCTGACCGCTGCTGGGAGGTGATCATATGGTGGTCAATTTGTTTCCATAAGATAGTGTCTCAATGTCCTTCCCTTCCTCTGGCTCTTCCATTGTTTTTGTTCTCTAATACATACCCTGTAATTAAAATGTAGTCAGGGGCTGGAGAGATGGCTCAGCGGTTAAGGCACTTGCCTCCAGTGCCTAAGGCCCTGGGTTCAATTCCCCAGGATCCACATAAGCCAGACCCACAAGGTGGTGGCCCTGGTGCACTCTCACTCTCTCTTTCTCTCTCTGCTTGAAAATGAATAAATAAAAATAAAATGTAGTCAGAAGCTTATGGCTGTAATTCATATGTTTTCTTAATTATATTTTTATTGAGGCTACATAATAGTAGTTTTCCAAAAGGCTTTTTCCTTCATCCTTAGCTTGGGTTAAGCCTCCCACTCATCCCCATCTCTCTGCTCCATCCTCACTCAAACCTTCACAACTCCAGTATTCCTCCTCTCTACTTTCATCACATCTGTTTACTAATTCCTTCCCCTCTTAGTGCCTCCCCACCACCCACTGTCCCTTTCTATCTTCCCGGCCTTGGCAGACCCTGACTCCAACTTAAACACAAATCTAAAAATTTGAGGTTAAGATCTGCAATGAGAGAAAGTATCTGGTCTTTGTCTTTCTGAGCCTAGGATTACTTTACTTAGTACAATATTGCCGAGTTCCATCCATTTAAAAAATTTATTCTATCTATCTATCTATCTATCTATCTATCTATCTATCTATCTATCTATCTGTCTGTCTGTCTGTCTGTCTGTCTGTCTGTTTGTCTGTCTATATATGTATCATCTATCTATCTATCTATCTATCTATCTATCTATCTATCTATCATCTATCTTAGTTAACATATTATGCACTTTTATCCTCTCACCCTGACTCCTGTTACACTTGGGCGTCTCCTTAATAGGGTTATCGTATTCACTGTGGAGCCATGAATGCCTCTGTCAGTCTTTATGAGGTACTGAGTATTCCAACCCACTCTGTGGCTCTTACAATCTTTCCATCCCCTACTCTTCAATGTTCCATGAGTCATAGATGGCCTGTTGGCAGTATGATTTAGTGTTGAATTCTTTGTAGCCTCTGGATTTCTACTTTGATAGGTTTGGATTAATCGTCACATCTAGCCCATCCATCTTTAAGAACATGCGCCTAGTGGCCTATTTCCTCGATCCTCAAGTTTTCATGATTCCTGAATGTTGTTACACTGTGCATTCAGAACCCTCACTATCCAACCACTTCCCAGAGCCACACTTCTGACTTCTGTGTTGGGGGACTGAGTCTTCAGCACATGAGCCCCTCTGGGACATTTTAAATCCAAACCATATGTGGAAGGAATGGCCATTGGTGTAGCTGAATCTGGTGAATGAGGACTCCAAACTTTCTAGCTGTTTCCAGCTTAGACACATCTCTAAGTGATTGTGAAAATAAGGAAGAATTGGGAACAACAACATGAAGACAGAGAAGAATTTCCACGCTCTGAGTGCAAATGGACAAAAAGACATAGAAAGAGCATTGGTCAAGTGATCTCACATTGATTGAACAGAATATCCTGTCAGTGATAATAATCTACTAAAATTATACAGAAAAATGTTAAGGAATGAAATCTTGAATATTAAAAAGTTTAATACATTTTCACATTTAAAATCACATTTGTTCTAGTGCAATTAAATATCCCCTCCTGGAATTTTCAGAATTCATTTATGAAAATTAAATGGGAATAAATATCAATTTTTATAATTACCTCTTATTAATTTTTCCATTCTTCAAAGATCCATGCACAAACAATGGCATACATGGAAAAAAGCAAAAGTGGCTGTATAACATTTCAGATTTAAATTATTCTTTATAGCAGTATCTTTTTATTTTATTTTATTGTTTTGTTTTGTTTTTAAGGCTGAGTTCTATGTGGCCCAGGTTGGACTTGATTTTGCTATGTTACTGAGAATGACCTAGAACTTCTGCTCCTCTTGGCTCTACCTCCTGAGTGCTAGCATGACAGGTGTGTAATATCCCCTTCTATTTTATGTGGTGTGGGGAGCAAACCCAGGCTTGAGCCTGCTAAGCAAGCATTCTTCCCCAGCCCAGGATCCTTTTATTGACTTTCCCATTTCCCTCCAAAAGAACCATGGGTTAACTCAGCTCATTCTTTAATATTACTACTTTCTTATTAGTGATTTTATAAAGAACTGAGAGATAGTGCTTACAACTTGTTGAGTATTTGTGTACAATCTTTACTATTAAAAACGAGGTCCTGAATGTAGACTGAAATGTCACGACAGTAGAAGTCACAGCTGAAGGTCAAAGGTTGTTTATGCACATCACTCTCCAATAATGCAAGCAGTTGTTAGGACTATCATTATTTTACAGCAGGGTTATTTCTCCCCTGAAACATTAAATCCAATTATTTTATGTGATTCCCTTGATTGCCACTAGGGAGGGAGTGCCTCACTTGGCCTCAAGTGTACCCAGTGTTGTACACACTTTCTAGGCTTGCTTATTTTACATATATGAACACACACACACACACACACACACACACACACACACACACACACCATTTCAACATCTAGTTGGCTGAATTTTGAAAACATATATTGATGTATTTCGGAAAGACTATGTTGGTTTGATAGAATTTTATTATGTTGTTCTTCAAAAGCTCAAGGGAAGATTTATTTTATTAACTTGTATCCTCTTTGAAATCGGAATATATTTTTAAATGGTACCTGAGGTGTGATGAAAGGTCATATGTCACTTATAAGTCCTTATAGAGTATTTCAGGTCTTAACATCTTTATTTTTTATTTTAAATTTATTCGCCTCTTTTAATTGTGAAAGCTGACTGCCTATCTATTGCCTTCTATTAATGAAGATGATAGTGCTATTAAAAAAAACAATGTGCTTTAAAATTACTATAAAGTCAAGGGCCTGTATGATTGATAGAGATTTGATGTTGGCATCCAGGGTCTTATTATTTATTATTACTTTTATCGATGTCTATTAGTTATTTTCCTTGTTGCTATAAAAAGTTCCTGACAAGAAGCCACCAAAGGAGAAAAGGGTTTATTTCAGTTTACAATGTGAGCTGATAGACTCCCTGTGGCAGGGCAGATATAGGGAGTGGGTCATATTCAGTCCACAGTTCAAAAGCAGGAAGTGATGAATGCTGGAGCTCTGCTTGCTTAGTCCTTTTGATTCAGTCCAAGACCCAGAACACACAACAGTGCTGCCCACAAGTAGGGTACACCTTTCCATCTCAATTAGTCTAATCTAGGAAAACCTTCAGAGACATCCCAGAGATGATTCTAGATTCTGTCTCATTGACAGTATTGACCATCACAGTGTTCTAGGCATGCTTCTCCTGTGTCCACTTCATGGTTTAAATTTTAAATGATCATTTTTAAAAAATTGTATTGATCAATTTAGTTTATTTTAATTTAAATGTTCAATCAAATTTTAAATGATCATTACAAGTAGAAGTGTAGACCTAGGCATGATTTTATTGATCAGTTTAAGTTATTTTAATTTAAATGATCAATCAAATTTTAAATGACCATTAGAAGTAGAAGTGTAGACCTGGGCATGATTTTAAGAATTTGGTATTAGCTAGAGAGGAACTTTATTGTAGTACAGGTTAAACGCTCTTGCAGGCCTCTCTTCTGTGCAGATAGCTTCATGGGCCTGATGAGTATGGTCAAAGATTTCTTGCCTACACTTCATACCGGTTCCTCTGAGCCCTTTTCTTGGCTAGGCTTGACCTTGGCCATGAGAATTGCAAACTCTAATCCCAATTGCGTTTTAAGCACTGTCCTCATTCAGACTTGGACAAATTTTAGCATAACCAACAGCTCAAGGTCAAGTCCCTGAAATGACCCAGACACTCTACCCACCTTCCTTAAATTACCTGCTTTAGGAAGCTTAATACTGCCCAAAGAATTTTCTGTTTGATATAGATGAAACCAGACTCTAGGTTGCTGACCTCCCTATCTTCAGCATTTACTTATGAGAATTACTGATTACAAATGCTTTCTACCTTTGAAGGTGTCTGTCTTCTATAACCCAGAAATGTCTTTCTCAAAGACCTAGGAACCTCCTTTCAAATGTAATAGTCAAGAACAGTAGGGCACAGTCTTCCAGGCTCTATGGTAGGGTAGGAAACTCACTTTGGCAAGATCAGATAGTGATTGCCTCTGCACACTTCCCTCCACTCAATGCCCTTCAGAGATTTCCTTCAGCAAATACAGTTTACAAAGCCCCCAGCATTTATGTCTTATTGTTATAGTGGAAGTTCAGTTCATCTGTACTGAAGTTCCCACCCACCAATTTAGGAATCTGATTTAAATACATCCCACCATTCTAATACATGTCCAACAGACAATTCCTTTTGGGCAGTTTATATGTCTAGGATCTTTACATATATAATTTTTAAAGATGTTCAAGTGTTCCATTTTTTAAAATCATTCATGCTTATTTCTGCTTCACTGATATACAATCAACACATGAAATATATATATGTATATACATATATATATATTTAAGATTTATGACATAATGGTTTGATATGCACTACAAAATGACTATCACATTTAAGGTCACAGGCATCCACTGTATGTGGGTGTGTAGAAAACTGTACTCTGATCTTTTCCAAGGGATTTCATATGCATTCATTCATTCATTCATTTCATATTCACCTACCTGTTAGAGTAAAAGATTCATTAATGCACATCAGTCACAGATGAGAAAACCTCGGTGTAGGAGAGGAGGCTTTGGGTGAAGCCAACCTCCAGTGGTACTGACACCAACACTATAGGACAGGAACCAATGTCACAAACATCCAGATGACGTCTCAGATGCCCTAGACCTTGCATGTCTCAGGTGAGGCCCAGAAAGTTCACAAGGGTGACCAAAGGAAGCATTACTCTATTCATCCACAGACATTTTCACTTAATGTTGAAGGGCTGACGAGTTGGCTCAGTTTGTAACTACCTGTGACACAAGCATAAGGACCTAAGGATAGATTCTCTCCCACACATAAACAGCTGATAGACAGGTAGGTGTGGTGGAGCACATCTGTAATCTCAGTCTTAAGGAGGCAGAGACAGAGATGGGGAATCCCTGGGGCTTGCTAGCAGGCTAGTCTACAGGGATCTGTATCAGCTAACTCCAGTTTCGATGAGGGAACCCTGTCTCACATGCATATACTCAATATACACATATAAAATAGAAATTCCATTCCAAATAAAGTGGAGAGTTATTGAAGATATCCATTGTCAATATCTGGCCTCCACATATGTGTGTACATGTGTCTATGTGCCTGCCCCCACAGCACACATATGCACAAAAATTTAATTACTTAATTAATCCTTTGGATAAAGGATTATCTTTCTATATGACCAAAGTGGATAGAAGGTTTCAATTTAGACAAAAGTACTTGTATTCCAGCTTGGCTCGGACTTCCTGTGTTAGCACTGGGCCTTTCCTTTTCTCATTGAAAGTGAAATTGGAGTTGATATTTTGAAAATTGAATCTCAGCTGCCAAGTGTGCCTCAGCATTGCTCTCAGGGACTTCACAGCAGCTGGTGGATATACTGAGAAAGAGAAGGAAATAGCAGAGGGACTCTAATGTAGTCATGACTATTGCCCAAGCTGAAAAAGAATTGTTCCTGCCTTTTGAACGGCTTAGTATTTTGACAAGCAGTCCGCTCTTACCTGTCAGAAGAGAAAAGATAGAATATATGGAGCTCATATTTATTAGGAACGATTCTTAACATTGTCAGGATCAGCAGCCTTGAATGTTTGAGTAATTTTACAACATCAATATTTGAAAAACAGGTAAAAAAAAACCTTTGTGATATTTCTTTTAATTTACTTATGTTCAGGCCACATGATTTACTATCTATTATTTACATAAGTAGGCTATTATTGATAGTTGTAAAACTAGTTATAACATGGTTCTATAATGGAAACTCATTTCTAATGTCTCACTTTAGCAGCAGCTATTATTTGGGATTTTCCTAAGAAACATGGCCAAAAGGATATAGATAGATACGTCAGAGGAGTAGTAATGTGGGAATTGGATTACATTCTTTTGTGTATATGTGCTTGTGAATAGTAAGTAGTGTGTGTGTGTGTGTGTGGTATGTATGTGCAGTGTGTATGTGCAGTGTGTGTGTGTTTGTGTGTGTGTGTGTGGTGTATATACATGTGCATGTGTTGATGTGGCTCACCATGTGCTGTGGGCTTCAGCACCCCAGGCTTGCCTACAGAACATAAAAAAAAAATTATCCAGTGCCCCTTCCCTCCTTTCCTTCCTCACCTTGGGAAAGAATTTCTTGATGATTTCAGAGCTTGGGAGCCCCTGCGATTCTCCAGTCTCTGCTTCCCCTAGGACTGGGGCTACAGGCGTGTGTGGCTATGCCCACTTGTTTATGTGTGTTTTATAAACTCAAGGGTCTCAGGCCCCTCAGGCTCTCATGCTTGAGCAGGAATAGCACTCATACTCAGCAGCTGAGCCACCTCTCAGCCGCCAAAATCCCATATTCATGCCAAATGCAAGAAGGGAGTGAATCAGATGGAAGAGGCATAGGGGAGGGCCAGACCGAAGGAGAATGAAAAAGTAGAATGACACATATGTACGAAGATGCCATGGTAAAACCCATTACTTTGTGTGCTAATGTAAAATGTTAAAATTTTCAAAAGAATAAAAGAAACCCTTTATTCTATTTGCTGCAAGAGAGAGGCCCAGGAAGGCTTATGGAATAGTTTAGTTGGGTTGAAGGCCTGAAGGCCAATAACATACAGACAGAAACCTATGCCGACATACGGGGCAGGAGGCACTAGTACAAAAGCTGAAAGCCAGAGGCAGTAGACGATGAATGCCTCAGCTCAGAGAGAGAGAGGCAGAATTCACCCTTTCTTCATCTCTCTGCAGTCTCTCTGTGGATTGGCTGATGTCCAATCCACCTGCTTTAAGGAAAATATTTACTTGGTTGACTGATGCAAATGCTAGCCTATATCAGAAATACTCTTGAAGACAGCCCAGCTACCTGGGTATCCCTTAGTTCAGTAGACACATAAGATTAATGATCATGGTAGCTTAGCCACCACCACCAATATGAATGGTCCCCATCCTCTTTCTAGGGTCCTCTTACTTGGCCTTTTGAGTGTGTTGCCCGTGCCAGCAGATTCTCTGCTTGCTGCCATGGAGGAGAGGTTGTGTGGAAAGGGGAGGTGGCATGTGGTTTCAGCCTTGCTGTGATGTTAGAGTCCTAATCAGATCAGAGATCTTAAAAGTACTTTCTGAAAATCACGTGCAAATGAAGACAATGCGCCGTAGGTGTTTGACTTCTGGAACTTTCTCATCCACTGTTGCCATTTGTTGTCTTTTCTTCCTTACATCCTGCTTCATCCCCCCACCAGCTGCATGCATTGTGATGATTTAGATATATAGCATTAACACATCATATTCTTTATATCCTCTTGTCATAATTTGCAAACAAATATGGATGGTGGTTTCTCTTTACAGGTAGATTTAAATTGATCAGCAACAGAGGAATTAATAAGATATATTAATTCATCTTTTTTTCCAGAATTCACTCACATGGACTTCTTTTATATCATTCATGTTAAAACAAACAAACAAAAATGACTTCTAGAGTACATATAACTAAGTAGAGACAGGACATAGTTGGTAGGACAGAGGCAACCACATAAGATCTTGTTGTTTGTTTTGGTTTTTGAAGTAGGGTCTCACTCTAGCCCAGGCTGATCTGGAATTCACTCTGTAGTTCCAGACTGTTCTTGAACTCTGTGATCCTCCTACCTCTGCCATCTGAGTGCTGGGGTTAAAGGTGTATATCACCATGCCTGGCTATTAATCAATTTTAAAACTATAGCTTTATGTGTAGATTCTACCACATGGCAATATATAAGATGAAAAACAGGGGTTTAGCCTTTTTTCATTCTAGGTATTTATAAAAGGCTTGCAAGTGATGAGATTACTTGTGCATTGAGCATGAATAATTTCCATTAACAGTGAGGGCTACTATTGAACCTCAATTAACATATGTAATTCCCCTAGGAAGTAATGTGCCTGTCTTTGCTCTCAGATAATCTGGTCATTTTTTTGAATGAATATCTAAGGACATGGTTTGAAGCTTAATATAAACTTTAACTGGAAAGGGATAATAAGTGAATGAAAAAGGAATTTAAAAGATAGCCAAAAAAAGAAATAGTTTAGCTTTTGCTAACAAAATATTGATTATATAACGTTTGATTTATCTACACATGCAGGATTATATGCTCATACATGAACTTGACTTGCTAAACTGTGAATTCATAAAGATGGAATAATCATCACCCATGAATCATTCCTGAAACATCATTCCCAAAATACCACAGCATTGTCAATACCATGAGATGATATTATTATAGTGTAGTGATTAGAAAACGGAGTGGGAATGAGACCAGGTGTAGGGTAGGAACTGAAATATGCAATCAACCTCAGCTGCTGTGTTGATCTGAAACATTCTGGAAAGTATTTGCCCTTAAAAAATAACTTGTATAGTGTGCCAGGGATAAAAAAAATTCCAAGTTTCTTTCATATATGCCTGAGTTTAAGATATTCTTTGAATGTCTGAATTTTCTAGTGTAAATTATTTCATTGTAATGTTAATCATTCATTATGAATATAAGTATTATTCAATCTAAAGATTTCATTGTCTCAGATTTTTGCTTACATTCAAAGTACTGGTAGAGCAGTTCCTCAGTGGATTTCAAGGTTAGAGTCAGTGTCTACATCAAATCTCATGTGACAAAACCATACAACAAAATATGTTTTTACTTTTAAATTATTTATCTGTAACTAAATGATTTTTATTATCTGTTTACATATTTTAAATATTTTCATTTATTTACAAGAGGAGAGAAATAGAAATGAGAGAGAGAAAGAGAGGGGGGACTATGGGTGTGATAGGGCTTCTTGCCACTGCAAATGAACTCTAGACACATGTGCCACCTTGTACATCTGGCTTTACGTGGGCACTGGGGAATTGAACCTGCACCAGCAAGCTTAGCATGCAAGTATCTTAATCTACTAAGCCATCTCTGAAGCTTAATCTGCTTGAATATTTATTGTATGTTTGCCCCCTTTTTGATGAATACACAGAATCTCTAATGTTAGTTTCTTTTGCTCATTTCCTTAACTTTTCTCTTGAAAATGAGTATTCTGATCTTTCCATAGGGATGTTTTTCTTACATTGTATAACTCTTCTGCTTAAAGGTTAGTTTTCTAAATTAGTTGTATTTATTATTTTCCGTATTTATTGTATGCATGTGTATGTAGTATGCATGTGTGTGCATGCATCTTTCTATAGTTTTATATGGGTGCATGTAGGTGTAGGTACACATGTATGGAGAGGCCAGAAATTGAGATGCGGTGTCTTTCTTGGTTTCTCTGCACCCTATTTTTGGAGGAAAGGTCTTTATCTGACCCTGGAGCTCATCAAGTCAGCTGTACTTGTTAGCCAGCAAGCCCTTGGATCTGTCCCTGTATCCACAGAGCTGGGATTACACACATGCCCCACCACGCCTGGTTTTAACATGGATGCTAGGGATCTGAACTCATGCCCTCATGTATCTCCTCAACCCTCTCCCATCTCGTGGCTCATGTACTACTAGCTGCAATGGAGACACATGGACATTCTATTTGCAATCAGAGCTGAAGTCATAGCACCAAGAAGGGGAAGAGGGTGTGTGTTTGGAAAACACTTAGCCGGGTTCTGCTGCAATGTGCCTTTCAAATCACTGGGTATCTCATTTCATCTTTTCACACATAGAACATGTTTAACATTTCTTTTTGCAACTTTTTATTGATAGCTTCTATAAGTATAGACAATAAACCATGGTAATTCCCACCCACCACCCCTTTTCTCCCCTCTCAAGTTCACCCTCCACTGAATCCCTTCTTCTTCACAATTAGTCTCTTTTCTATTTTGATGTCATCATCTTTTCTTCCTATTATGAAGATCCTGTGTAGGTAATGTCTGGCACTGTGAGGTCATAAATATCAAGGCTATTTTGTGTCTGGAAGATTGCGTTATAAGTAGTCCTACCTTTCCTTTGGCATAAGCTGTTACAAACACTAAAATACTCTTCATGTTTTCATTTTATTTACTACGTTGTACCAGAGATTAAATAAAAGTTAAATTATGTTGGGCTGGAGCAAAGCCTAACAACCCAGGTTCAATTCCCCAGTACCCACATAAAGCCAGATGCACAAAGTGGATCATATGTCTAGACTTTGTTTGCAGCAGCGAGAAGCCCTGGTGTGCCTATTTTTGCTCTCTCTCAAATAAATATTTTTAAACGGTAAATTGCCAAGTATAGCTAAATAATATGTGCCATTTTAATATTTTCTTATTTTTTTTGAGGCAGGGACTCAACCTCAAACTCACCACCAAGACTGGCCTCACACTCAAAGTGATCCTCCTACCTCAGCTACCCAATTGCTGGGATTACAGGCATGAGCTAACATTCCTGGCTCTATCCTGTTCCTTTAAGCAACTATTTTTACATGTGTTCTGAAACTTGTGTTAGACTTTATAATAGATTGAAAACATCAGTGTCTGTTGACTGAAGCCATCCAGAGCTTCAGGGACATGGTGACTTTGGTTACTGTACTGGCTGGGTAATGACATCTAAGTAAACCTTTCAAGAACTCTGGTATCATCATCCTTGAAATAGATTCGTCTTTAAACTGACAGATCCTCCTGATAGCTCAATTTTACTCTTATTATTAAACTTTGTCTTAAATGCCACACTGTGATAGGCCATCTTTCTTTTCAATGGAATCAGGTTTCAAATTCATGGGAAGTCTCCTGTTGCTGCACACTCTTCTGACCGCACCAATCACTGAGCAGCTTCTCTGTGTCTAGTATGTTGCCAGCAGGTTACTGTGACTTTCACACCTCTGACCCTTCCTTTACAATCACCACTTAGTGGGAATCATCTGCCAGTGGTGTGGAATGATCAGCAACACCTTGCTTTGTCAGACTTGTCAAGCCAGACTGTGGTGCCACACAAGAGAGCCAGAAAACCTGGTAGACTTGGGCAACAAGTACTTAGGAAATAAGCATCCAGTAGAGCAACACAGAGAAATCCTAGAACTCGGCGCACTTCTCTAGTACACATCTTACTTTGTGGTTAAAGACAGAGCTGAGAGGCACCATAGCTTGTCGGTTGCCATACACAGCCTGTTCTGGTTGCTCCTGGTTTATTTTTTTCCTTCCAATTCTGGAGGCAGAGAGGTTCAAGACAGGAACCAGCAGGTTGAGTTTTGGGGATGGGCTTGCTCTATGCATCTCCCTGCATCCTTACATGGTGGAAGAGGCAGCAGGGCAAAAATGCACATGCAGGTTCTGTCAGCCTTTTTCTAGGACACCAATCAATCTTACTCATAAAGGCTCAACCCTCATGACACAATTACTTTCTAAATTTCCCTCACTCAGAATATTCCATTTGGGATTAAGTTTCAACATGAATTCTGGAGGGAATAAACATTCAAACATTCTTGGATGCTAAGTATGATCTCTGTATCCAACCCTGGCTTCGCTACCACCTAGCTGTTGATATTGGGTAGCTGTCAGCAGTTATTGTAGGTTGTTGGTCTCTTCTTGCCTCCTCTTTGCTGCCTGTGGTAAGGATGATATGAACATTGAGTGAGTTAATAGTTCCAAAGTGTTTAGAGCACATGCTGGTACACATGGAATACTCTATTGTGTTCATAAAATGAGTAAATTATCAAACAAGGCAAATCTAGAGGCCAGGGAGCTCCTTGTTCCTGTCATGGTAACTCCCGAATGAAACAGGAGTCAGAGAAGGCAAACAGTTCAGAAGTTCCACAGGGAATTATAGAAGGGAGATGGATGGGACATGAAGCCAAGGCATGTCTTTGTAGTCATCTTCAGGCTGAAACAAAACCCCTGACCAAAAGTAGCTGAGGGGAGGAAAGGATTTATTTTGTCTTACGATTTAGGGGAAACTTCATGTTGGCAGGAAAATGATGGTAAAGCAGAGGCTAGACATTACCTCCTAGCCACAGCAGGTGGAAAATAGCAAGAGTGAGCCCATCTCTGGCAAGGGGGGGGGCTGCCTACAATACCCCAAATCCTGCTCCCAATAACATAACTCCTCCAGCAAGGCTCCACCTCTCAAATTGCTACCAGCTGGGTACCAAGCAATCAGAACACACAAGTTCATGGGGGACATCTGACTGAAACAACCACAGTCTTCATACATGAAAACAGAGGGAGGCACAGACTAGCTGCTCCCGCAATCTGGCTGTCCTCTGGCCACCTGCTGTTCTTCTGTACATTCTCAGCAAGGAGGGCTCCTACTCACGGAAAAGCTGGGGAGGCTCTTACATGCCCAGTTCATTTTACAGACCTTGTCCTAGCTGATAAGTGGAAGAGTAAAGAATGGAACTGGGTTGACTCCTAAGCTATCCATAACCCCCAACCCCATGGACTGATCCAGTTTGCCCACTGAGGAGGATACCCAGCTGACTGGGGATGGGAAAGAGGAAAATCAGGGAACTGGGGACACCAACACATTATTTGCTCATTCAGTGTATGTAAATATGGACAATAAAGATATATTTTATAAAAAAGAGAGCATTTGGAACATGGAGGAGAAATGCTGGTTGATAAGTTTGGGGTAAACCAAAACAAAGTCAAATCCAGCACTTATTTCTAGAATTCCTCAGAACTTCCTCTCTCTGTGTGATGTGTGCAGTATACACATGTGTGCAGATATGTGACTATACACACATGCACATGGAGGCCAGAAGATATCAGGTCTTCTTCTCAATGACTTTTCCACACTTTATTTTTCTGGCAGTGTGTCACTGCTGTTTTCTATTAGCCCTGGTGACCAGTTTCTCTCAGTGATCCTCTGATGTCCAGCTCTCTCATGACTGGGTTTATAGGCATGCCCATCTTGGTGTTTTGTATTTTATTTTTTTAATGTGGGTCCTGGGGATTAAACTCCAGTTCTCCTGCTTGCAGGGTAAGCATTCCTACCCAATGAGCCACCTTCTCTTGTCTAGAGCTTGTAATTTATCAGGACATAGAAATTCTCTGAGAGAGATATTACAGGCAATACATTTGGCCGCAAAACCTTTTTAAGTGGAGTATCTTGTGAGAGAACCTACTTTGGAAATGCTTTCATAATACTATTGAAATAAACTTCATACTTTATTTTAAAATCTTTAAAATTCAATTAAACAAGAAAGAAATAATGTGAATTAGATTGTCACAATTAAATCATAAAGGTTAATATAAAGTAACTGAATAGGATAGTCTCTAATGCTATCAAAACCTTGTGGAAGATTTCTTTTCCATTGCTGTACTTTTATCCCAAACCACTATTATTAAAACAACACTACTTTTTCTATACAAAGAAGTAGATCATTTATTCATTTACTCTGTTTGTAAAGCTCTAGGTTCTAAATGAGATACCCTGTAGCAGTAAGAATACAAATCTGACTGATGCTTTATAGCACACCTGAGAAACTTTGATCTTGTAAACAATTCTCTTTTCAGTTATGATTCATTTTAAGGGGCTTTATTTGACATCATCCTAAAAGAGAATTGATGCTTCTCATTGAAAAGTGAATTACAGGGAAGCAATTTACTGTGAAATTGTATTTTAATGTAGATTTCCTCTTCAGTCTGATTTTTTTATTATATTCCTAAGAATCAACTCTTTTATAGAAATTAATGCTAGAGGATTAATGCATTTTATGTAAATGTTTGTCTTGAACCAAGATTCAATTCAGAAACTACATGTAATAGTTTTTAAAAGTGGTGATTTTGGAATAAAAATAATCTAAATTATTGATAAGTGGGAATATTTTTATTAATTACAAACTGTTTTATTAATAACAGTGTGACCATAAATATAAAAAGCTAAAACACAAGACCACATGCTTTTGGCCTAGTAAATAGATAATATTAGAAAAATACTTAAAATCTAATACTGGGAGATAAACTAAATATATTATTGAACACTTGTGAAATAGAACCTTTATGTATGACAACATGGCACTATATCATTAAATATACATAATAATGTATATACTGATAAGTAAAGCTGTTAAAACCTTTATGACGTACTGCTAAATCATAAAAGTTAGATGTCTTTTAAAAATGTGTGTATCTGAATGTGTGTGTGCACATGTATGCATGTGCAGAGGTGGGGCACATGTGCCATGCTGCATGTATGGAGGCCAGAAGCCACTCCTTCCACCTTCTTCGAAGACAGGGTCTCTCTTGTCATTTTGCTGCTGGCCTACTTGCTTTGCAATCCTGGCTTTGCCTTCCATTGCATAGAAACATTGGGATTACAGAAGTGTGCAGCACCTTCTCTGCAGCTTCATGTAAATGGTAGGGATCAAGTTTGGGCCTGAACATTTGTGGTACAAGAGCCTTGTACCACTGTACCTATGGGTACATCTCTCCAGCCCCATAAGTAAGATGTTTATATATAAACTCACACTCATATCCTATATTAGCAACTCTGCTAAAATAAAAACAGTAGTTAAGCTACTGACTTGGATAATGCATGCAATTTTTAATGCTTGATCCTTTGTAATTTTAACCTTAGATTATTCATGGGAAGGTCAAATAATAGAGAAACCTGTTCACTATGAAGCAGCTAATAAAACCACACTTGATAGTATTTGGAAGTAAAGTCTCTAAAGATATGTATTTAGGCCAATAGTTAGAGATGTCTTCTTTTCACGATGTGAAATACACTTTTCTCATATCATTGCTGAGCTTTGTAAAAAGTGATATTGTTTCATGAAATTCTCTCATAACTATGCACATATTTTTCATAACTTTGATTTCTTTTTGGTTTTCATTACATGGAACAGATGATGTTTACATGTTCCAGTGTCATGACTCTACAGGAAAATTTAACGGAGAAATTATACTGAAGATGAGGCTAGAATTTCAATCTACATAGAGGCTTTCTGCTTAGCGCTTATTATTGCTAGTCTTCTAAGAATACTGAGTCTTTCCTGCAACTTTCCCTGGTTTCCGAATGTGGAGAATGTGGTTCTGTCTTGACGTGGTATTTGACACATGGTCGACTTTCAAGTGGTAATTCCACATCCAGTAGTTTCTGAACCAGTGAGTACATATCTCAAAGTAATGTGATTATTTTGGGTCCTGGATGATGTGTTCTAGAATTCCTTGAATGGCCACTATCTTCTCTTAGACCAAAGCTTTATGGAGTTGAGAAAGGTATATTAAGCAGAGATCGTTCAGTAGTTATACAAATGCTGTAACAGCAACATGTCTCACATTTACCTATGTGCTGCCAGGATAGAGTGCCCAATTTATGCAGCCGCTCAGTCATGATGCCAGTTTGTTGTTTCTGGCTCTGCTGCCATGTGACGTTACTCATGTTCCGTCTTGCCACCCATCTTGGGCCTGGCTTGTTCCTATAGGGTTCATTCTCTCACCTTGATTCTTTCAAGTGTCCAAGATGTTACTTAACATTATTTTAGAAAATGAAATGCAAATGTAAAGACTTCCCATGTGGTACCCTGCTAATGGGGCATGGAGGAAGTATGGTTCTGCTGAGTCTGGCAGGCTTCTGGGACCATCTCCTTCTGATAAGGAAGTTGAGGCAAAGTCCGAGGGCCCCTGTAAATCTTAGCAATCCTGAGAACTCCAGCCCACAGGCAGGCCACAGCTGTCCCCTGAGATAAAAGCAAGCAGTTCAAAGCCTAACTTAATCCAACTGCAAATAACAAACCTAAACAATAAGGTTACATTTCCTCTGCTGACATCACCATTCTCTCACAGATCTTGCTTCCTATGCTTCTACCTCTGACTTTTCTCTATATAAGCAACTGCTA
>PVHP010041403.1:0-15432 GCA_004024765.1 Zapus hudsonius | reverse complement strand
CAGGAAGACTGGGATGAGTACTAAGATATACAGGATACCTTGCCACAAGGACTAATACAGACAGCCCACAGAGGAGGATATACAACTGATCAGGGATGGGGAGGGGGGGAATTGGGGAATTCGGGATAACAACGCATGGTTTGCCCACTAAATAATGTAACACATTATGGACAATAAATATATATTAAAAAAAAATACATTGCATATACTTTATATTTCCACCAGCTGGACTCTTATATTTTCTCTCCCCCCTTCCCTATTCTACTGAAGATTCACTGTGGGGTCATGAATTTAGCACTTTCTGTGTGTGCGTGTGTGTGCAGGGGGTTATCAATTGCTGGAAAGTGCTATGTGAGCTGGTGAGGAATAAAGATCACCAAGAGTGATCATCAGTACAAATTCAACCAGCCTGGGAAGATGTACACACTGGTACAATGGTGCCACACAGGCTAAGAGGATAACCAGCTGCTCTCTGATTGGAGAGGGGTCCTTTTCAATGGGAGAGAATTCATATCTGGTTCTGAGAACCAAGTCAGAAGCCTATGGCTTGAATGGTCATAGACTAGAGAAAGCCACCCTCTGTTTTTAGGCTGAAAAACGAGGTTATGTCCATAAAAATATCATTCAAAAATGCGTATGTTTATCTCCTTTGATCCACGCTGCTCTCACTCTTTGCTTATAGAGTCTGCTTTCTACAGTTACAGAGACTATCATAATCTGAATTAAAAACAAAATATGGTATTATTCTGCCCCCTAGTGGAAATGCTATTTTGTCCACCTTTAGGCAAAAACATGTTTTTCTCTTGAGGATGATCTTTTTACCTTAACTGTACATGTATAAAAAGAAAATTTAAAAATTGCAAAGTCATTTGGATAAGTACAAAAAAAGATTAAACTTGGTATAGGTTTTTATAAATGAATACTATCACCTGTTTCTATTTATGTCAAACTAAAATAATCATAAAAATTAGAAACAAAAATATCTATTGATTATTGGCAATGAAGTTATATTTCATAGACTTAAGGTGATCTTGGTTTCATTTATTTATTTAAAACACAATTAGGAATTTTTTTCTAAAAAATTTCAGCAAAATATTCAGATTATATATTCTTTTATATATTTTAGCATTTAAAATTCCTGAATGCATTCCTAAATTTTGAAAATTAAATAATTTACACTTTTGACACAAATGTGTATACTTATATGCATATTAACATCATGCAAAACATGCAAACACCATGAGTTTTGTTTGTCTTCATGCGTATTACTACTATATAAAGATCTTTACCAGCTAGCTGTCCATCAAAATAATCTAGCTACATCTAAATGAAGGTTATCATTAATCCTTCTGTTTCAGATATCAGACATTACGAAGGGTCATTCTCAGATGAGAGTTAGGGAAACAAGCAGCTATCATTTATCTATGAGCAATGTACAAGACGGAGCTTCTAATAACCAGCCAACCTTCACATGTCCTACAATTTCCAGTCAAATTCAGGAACACTCAACTCAGTATTAAAAATTGAGATGAAATCTGTACAAGTATTTCACACATTTTTAAAGAACTTACATCAGTGTGTTGTGACAATTGTATAAACCCATGTGACTGGTTAGGCTTTGTATTATTACCCTTATATGGGATTGATATGGTCAGATTAAGTCATTTTAAGTGACTTTATCAGATGATCACTGAGGTCTCACTAGGATTTTTTTTTTTGAGTTCTGTTGATGATCAAAAATTCCATTTTTCAATTCACCATTGAACATATATTTTGTCTGTTAAAATGCCCACTTTAAAATGCCCTTAACATTTACTTCTGAGCGTGCTTTTTCATTGGCAATAAAAGTGCTCACATTGTTATACAACTGTAACCACTGACTTCAAAACATTTTCAATATCCCAGGATGGAATTCTGTACCTATCAAACACCTTCCTCACTCATTTCTTGTAGAGAGGAATTAGGGGCAAGGCAGCCTACATTATGTTCAAGCCTGTGATAGCTAGAATCAGATGTCTCCCGTAAACTCATGTATTCTGAACACTTGGTCACTGTGAGCTGGTGGTAGTTTGGGAGGTGGAGCCTTGCTGGAGGAGATCTATTGTAGGGGATGTAGGGATGTAATAGCCAGCTTCCCCTTTCCAGGGCTTAGCTCACTCTTCTGCTCATTCCCTTGGTGCTGTCTGCCACCTGCTATGGCAAGATAATGATGTCCAGCCTCTGCTTGTGCCATGGTTTCCCCTGCCATCATGAGACTTCTCCTCAATACTGAAAGCCAGAATAAACCCTTTCCTCTCATCAGCCGCTTTTGATCTAGTGTTTTATCCTAGCGATGCAAAAGTAGCTACAACAGAGCTCTTTTGGTCACAGGAACAAATGAGCAAAGATATAATTTATAATATATAATATATAATATATATATATAATATATATAATATATATATATATATATATATATATATATATATATATATATATATATATATTCATGTCCTGGTGAAACAGGTAGTCAATAGCAAAAACACTTAAGTTTATAATGAATTCTAAATAAGTGAGTGACAAGCTCAAAGAAAAAATAATTCAGAGCTGAAATCCACAAAGTGACTCATCCAGATATCCACTGACCACTGCCTTTGTTCTTTTTAAAATTTCCTTATTCTTCCTGTTTCTTTAAATATTGGCAGGCTCTTATCTCATCCCTTAACCCATCAAGATCATGTACACACACACACTCACACACACATTTTATGCATTATATATACACATTACACACACACACACACACACACACACACACACACACACACACACACACACCAAATAAACAACCAAGCTCATCCCAACCTTATTCCTAGTTTGCATATGGCCAAAGGCGAATCAAACTACTTTCTTTGTTTTCCTACATATACAAATAAGAGTGCTTGTTGCTAATTCCATTCTGGACTCTTCCTGTTGTAAGAACCATTATTTAACTTCCACTTCTAAATAAAACTTTGCTCAGTCTTCTGCTGCTGTCCTTGCTTGTGATCAAAAGACAAGAACTCTGACTCAACCAATAACATCGGTGAGTGTTATTATCCTTTGTGTCCTTATGAACCACATATATGCAGAATCATATAACATGTGCCTTCTGTATGTGGCTCATTTCATTTCTCCTAATGTCTTCACAATAATCTGTATTGAAGGATGCACATCTCCTGATGGATATCTGGATTGATTCCACACTTTGCTTTATTGTAAAAAAAAAAGCCATTCTCTAAATGGAGGGATTCTGTTTTCATTCATTTGGTATATTCTGGAAAGAAAAAAAATTTGGAAATTGTAGTAGAGTTGTTATGGTTTCAAGCCTGAGTCCTGGTAATCCTAGCAAGTTAAAATCAGTCACCTCCTGAACAGGTCAATTAAGCAAAGAAGTAATAGTGAAGAGAGAAAAAGGGAATTTATTCACTGTGTCCACACTGTGAAGAGGATCAAAGAGATGCAGTGACCCTCCCCACCGAGACATCTTCAAGGTCTGTCTTCTCTTTTGATGTCATTATTTTTCCTGATATTATGCAGGTTTTGCCATATATTTTTGTTCTGAGTGTATATTACTAGTTATGAAAATTGAGGTCAAAGTGTACTGACATCTTATGAACATATTTATAATTAGGTCATGGTATTAGAAGTAAAAATGTAAAAAAAAATCCCAATTTTCAAAAGAAATCACATATAAACAAAACCCACATGGGGCTTTGTTTTCTAATCACACAATTGGTGGCCTCCTTGGCAATTCTTAAATAGTATTCTCCAGGGTTAAAGTCTCTAAGGTCTGGGTGGCATAAATGTATGGCAGAGTTAAATGCTGGGATTCATTTTGTTGTTCTTCTTGGTCTGTGTTTTCACAGAGCTCATTTTTGAAAGGTTAGAAGGAGTCATTTTCTTGGAACATATTTTGAAGTTAAAAAATAGATTTGTCTTTTCTTCAAGTTTGCTAGAATGTATTTTTAAAAGAATCTGAATTCTCAGCAGAAGCATTTCTGGAGTTTACTAACTGTATAAAATCTTTCCTAAATGAATATATCACATTTTTCTGCTTTGAGGTGAGTTGATTCAACTCTGATTTTGCTTTATTTTAGAAGAAGACAATAATCTGTACATAATCTTGGGAAGATGCAAATTACAGATAGATCTACCTTTAATTATAATTACATAATTATGCTCATTAGTTAGAATCCTTGTGTTTTGCTTTATGTCATTATTATTATTATTATTATGCCAAAACATTTCCATAGGTTATGTACTTTTTCTGGACCACAACACTATTTTATTTTGTGCATACACACATTGTAATTTAAATTAATTACAGAACTATATGTTGTACTTAATGATTGGCCCCTACATACATTGTTCCTCAGATTAATTCTCAAAGAAAAAACATGAAGACAGGAAGTAGCTTAAAACTCGGTAGTTTACAAAATGCTTAATGCAGTGCTGAATACAAAGGGAAAACCCAATGAGGAACAAAAATGGAAGCCCCAGAAAGGAAAGAACATATGTGTGTACATAGTACCATGAGCCCTCAATCAAATGAACATAAATGACGTTTCATGGAGCACAATGGATACTTGTGACCCTCAGAAACACCCATTAATACAGACAGATACTTTAGGTGGTAAATTGAAGAAACTATGCTTCCTAAAAAGAACTAGTGAAAAAATTAGCTGAATGGGCTCAGTCTGATGACACACACCTTTAATCCCAGCACTTCCGAGGCAGAGCTAGGGGGATTGTGGTGAATTTGTGGTGGCCAGCCTGAGACTACATAGTGAATTACAGGTCAGCCTGGGCTAGAGTGAAACCCTACCTAAAAAAGAGAGAAAGAAAGAAAGAAAGAAAGAAAGAAAGAAAGAAAGAGAGAGAGAGAGAGAGAGAGAAAGAAAGAAAGAAAGAAAGAAAGAAAGAAGGAAAGAAAGAAAGGAAAGAAAATTAACTGAATGTGTGTCATAAACTATATTTATAATTGGTAGTGTTGAAACAAAGGACACAGTTTTTAACTCAGAGGGAATAAAAGATGGTTCATTCTACAGTCAAATTTGAGAGAACGTAGCCCAGAGAACACAGAGTTAGGTAACTGTAATTCCATGACAGTTTTATGAAAGATTATAGTTACAGAACAAAAGAAAGTCGTAAATCACGACACTATCAGGTTACAGCAAAGTGGGGAAATCTGCACCATAGCTTCAGATGCTCTCTGATGGTTTTCTAGCACTCGGGTTGGTAGAAGCTGAGGTCTGTTTGCACATCCAAACACAGTCACAGCTTATCAACCAGGACTTTGGGACAGACACAGAGGTGGGCAATCACTGAGTATTAAGGGACTAAAGGAAACCCAAGATCCTTTGGCTCTCATCTTGCCTCATTCCATCCCTCCTATGATCGCAGGTGTTCTACAGTGCCTTCAGCCTAGAGTACATTAGATGCACCTCTTTTTCTGGAACTTTAATTCACAGCAGTAATGATTACTCTTTCAACTTTAGGATGTTCTAAGTTTGAATGGGAGAAATCATCAAGATTCGGGTCAAGTTTTAAAGAGTGAAAGGAATGAAATTTGGTTTGAATGTGGTCTTTGTTAAAATTGTAAGCGCATTGAGGATATACTAAGGGTAGTGGATCGAATCAACACAATCTAAAGGACTGTTAAAAAGAAAATTGCAGCATATGTAAATGACGTCTTCAATTGCAGGATGCAAGTGCCATATATTGGCTAAATCACAAGTATTTAGGGAAAATTATAAGGCAATTTATTTACAACATAATGCATTTGGTTCTTATGATATGTGTGATAGTTCTCTATTTATGCTGACTGATATTTTAGGTTTCAGTAAGCAACCATATGTTTCTGAGAATAAGTGGATTGGAAAAGGGTTGGGCAGGAGAGATGGCTCAGCGGTTAAGGCACTTGCCTCCAGTGCCTAAGGCCCTGGGTTCAATTCCCCAGGACCCACATGGGCCAGGCCCACAAGGTGGTGGCCCCGGTGCATTCTCTCTCTCTCTCTCTCTCTCTCTCTCTCTCTCTCCTTGAAAAATGAATAAATAAAAATGCATTCTCTCTGCTTGAAAAATGAATAAATAAAAATATTAAAAAAAAAGAAAAGGGTAGACAAGGGTATTTGAAACAGTTTGGAAGAAGACAGGACATGTAACAATAGGCAACCACATCCTTTTGTTCATGACTGTTCTTATTCATACTACTTAGAAGTCTGGGCACAGTGAGGTTACAAGGTAGGTCTTCTTTTCTAGGACTTCAGATATATCTCTGGGCATTCGTATTTACACTGCAGTCCTAATTGTGTAGGTAGATACACATCTCCAGTTTGCAGATAAACCTTTCTCCCCAAACATGTAAATCAGCAGGCTGGACTTCATTCACTCACAAATCCACATCTCCACTTAGTCAATGTATGCGGCTGATATTTCATATTTACCTTGTTTTGTTTATTTCATTGTGGGCCAATGATAAAACTGTACATGTTAAAAGTAATGTATCTACTATGCTGCAGTTATTTCATGATTTTTAAAAAATATTTTATTTATTCTTTTTCAAGCAGAGAGAGAGAGAGAGAGAGAGAGAGAGAGAGAGAGAGCGAGCCAACACCAGGGCCACCACCTTGTGGGTCTGGCTTAAGTGGGACCTGGGGAATTGAACCCAGGGCCTTAGGCACTGGAGGCAAGTGCCTTAACCGATGAGCCATCTCTCCAGCCCATTTCATGATTTTTTTAAATGTTAGGCCAATCTCTGCTTGAATTAATGTAGCTGTTGAAACTACCTTCCATGTCACTCTGCATGGGTAGTTACTAAACATCCAAGTATGTCATTTCACTGCACCATCTTTGAGTCAGTTTAATGATTTTATCCCAGGAACCAAGAAAATCAGACTGCTGACATCACCTTCATCCTCCTGGGTTTCTCAGAATTCCCAGATCTTCAGGTGCCCCTGTTTGTGCTCTTCCTGGCTGTCTACTCTGTCACTGTCCTGGGGAACCTGGGCATGATTGCCATCATCAGAGTCAATCCCAAGCTCCACACCCCCATGTACTTTTTCCTGAGTCACCTGTCCTTTGTGGATTTCTGTTACTCCACAGTAGTAACTCCCAAACTGTTAGAGAACTTGATTGTGGAAGACAGAACCATCTCCTTCACAGGCTGCATCATGCAGTTCTTCTTCGCATGCATATTTGTGGTGACAGAAACCTTCATGTTGGCAGTGATGGCCTATGACAGGTTTGTGGCCGTGTGCAACCCTCTCCTCTACACGGTTGTGATGTCTCAGAAGCTCTGCTGTTCACTGGTAGCTGCGTCATACTCTTGGGGATTAGTCTGTTCCCTGACGCTGACTTACTTTTTACTTGGATTATCCTTCCAAGGAAAGAATATTATCAACAACTTTGTCTGTGAGCATGCGGCCATTGTTGCCGTGTCTTGCTCTGATCCCTACGTTAGTCAGGAGATCATCTTAGTCTCTGCCACATTCAATGAGATAAGCAGCCTGGTCATCATTCTTACTTCCTATGTTTTCATTTTCATCACAATCATGAAGATGCCTTCGACTGGGGGTCGTCATAAGGCCTTCTCCACATGTGCCTCCCATCTGACTGCCATTACTATCTTCCACGGAACCATCTTTTTTCTCTATTGCATTCCAACCACCAAGAGCTCATGGCTCATGGTCAAAGTGGCCTCTGTCTTCTATACAGTGGTCATTCCCATGTTGAACCCCCTGATCTACAGTCTCAGGAACAAAGATGTCAAGGAGACAGTCAGGAAATTGATCAGTACAAAATTATGTCTTAACTTGTAAAATCTGTCAGTTTTACATATTCATTTTCACGAATATTATGTGGAATTGTCCAAGATTTCTAAAATTGTTAACAATTAAAATTACTCTTAGTAAGTAAATATCATATGTTCAAAAAATAAAACATGGAATGTTTAATGTCTGCTTAATTAGTCATAAAAATGTTTCAGTTACCGTTTGGTGAATCATCTACAAAGCAATGAGCAATAGAGTAGCTGAATTTATTTTCCTGTAAAGTCTGTAAACTCACCTTTATCTCATAGGAATTTCCCAGAATCATCCACTCATGATGGGAAAAATCTTCCATTGCTTTCAGTCAATGGTGGATAGGTGTTCTATAATTTACCTGAAAAATTCCATGTAGAACTGACCATTTATACATCTATTATACATCTGTATGTCATCTACCTATCTATCATCTATCTATCTATCTATCTATCTATCTATCTATCTATCTATCTATCTATCTATCTATCTATCTGTCTGTCTGTCTGTCTGTCTGTCTGTCTGTCTGTCTGTCTGTCTGTCTGTCTATCTATCTACCTATCTATCATCTGCCTATCATATATCTTCTATCTTCTATCTATCTATCTATCTATCTATCTATCTATCTATCTATCTATCTATCTATCTATCTAATAGCATCTATTCTATCTATCATCTATCTATCTACCAACCTATCTATCTATCATCTGTCTATCTAATAATGTCTGTCATATATCATCTGTCTCTCTATCATCTGTTATTAACCCAGCTTGACATCACATTTTTACAAACTGTGTTCTCAGTTTAACTAAATCAGTTCCTTTGCTGGTTGTGTTTGAAGCTACATAAGAAAGAGAAAATTTGGTAATTTTCCATGTAAGCTGATGCCAGTTCAACTGTAAATTTCTAACTTGAGAATTGCATGATTCTTATTTCCAAAATAAACATGGCATATACCTTTGATTTAAAGCTTTGTAAGTAAACAATGTAACTGAACATGCATATCTAATTGTTTAAAAATCTATAACAATGTATCAATAAATCATGCTATAAAAATCCAGGTTACAATGTTTATTTAATATTTTGTGGTCTCTCAATGATATAACAATACTAAACTATATCTTCTATTGAATACTATATATATTTAAATAAGTCACAATTTAAAACCAAAAATAATTGTATGTAAGAAAGTAAATACAATATAAAATAAACTATATTTGGTATATGCATTTAGTACTTATGTTTTAAAACTCACTATAAAATAATGTGTGTTGACTACATTATTAATTTGCTACTATAAATAATTTTTTGTCTGGTAAAAGAAAATAAATCTACAAAAAATATCTGCACTAGTGAAGTCCTTTAGAACATATTATTTTACTTGTGAAAATAACAGAAATGTGAAGCAAATATTCTCATAAGTTTTCAAAATTTTCACTGAAACCTACATATTTTAATTTAATATTTTAATGGTGAAACACATTTGTCAGCATGTGTGGGGGGAGGGATGAAACATTTCAACATGGATATTACAAAGGGTGGGATTTGTTCATTTCCATGGACAACAAATTCTGTGCTGTTTTACCTTAAATTTTTGGTGGTTTGGGTAAGTTGTTTTTGTTTTATTCCTAAAGATCAGTGACAAGATTGTTATTAAAAATATGTATAGCAATCAAGGAGAAATATACAGAAATATTATTCACTTAATCATGGAATTATTTTATTTTGCATTGTCACCACATTCTATAAATTTTCAAACCATGTTTAATAATTAAGATTGTTTCAGGAAAGTTACTAATGCTGGCGAAATATATATGGTGACTATAAGAGTATTTCAGGAGGGTATGTGATAATTTTTTGTGTAATCAACCTTCATTCTGTTTGTCATCTTAGAAAAATATTGCTTCTTAAAGAAAAAAATGGGGAATTTCAATGAGCAGTAAGGGATTCCTATAGCAGACCATTGCTTGCTAACTTGCTTCCTAGAAACATTGTTGAAGTCCCACAATATATTTTTGATGAAAATGTTTGCAATCTAAGCACAGGAATAAAGCCAAATAAAACTATGTGAAATATTTATAAATATAAAAAAAATTTAGCATACTGTGCTTTTAGTTTTATTTGGTGCATTTTTTGCTTATACACAGAAAACAATGATTGTTAGAATATTGTATAAGCACATCTAGAACTCTAGAACTTTTTCATGAAATTTAAAAAGAGAGGAGTTTTCATTTGACAAAGGGATTCATATGAAAATTATAGAAATTACAAACTATTATTTAAACAGAAGGTGCTATCAAGAGAAATAAAAAGAGAATATATATACATATATATACATATATATAATCAATGGAAATGATTTTTTTCATACACAAAATATGTAGTATTGTACAAATAAATGTTTTATATATATCCAAGGTGGTGAATAGATTAAATGCACTTGTTTGAACATTTTGTCTAGTAAATGTATCCTGAAACATGAAACTGCACCTCAAATATTCTCAATTCATTGCTGTGACTTAAAATTATTTTTAAATTATTGAACTCTTCACACATAGAAAATTTAATCACACATACAAACATTTTAACATACTATGATTCAGTGTTGAAACCCAAACTGAATACATTATTAATTAAAATATGCTGAATATTTAAAATCGTACTGCATGCTCTTAAAAATTAATTTGTTTATTCCAAGTGGTCTAATGTCAAACACCAGTGAGATCATTCAACTTTGTTTTATTAAAAAGTGAAAATTTTATGGTGTACTCTATTAGTTTGGATTGAAATTCCTTCCACTGGAAGCCCATCCTCCTACTTTAGACTCATAAGCCTTATAAAGAGTTTCCATAGCAAACAGTTTTTTTTTTAAATTAACTTCATTCAGCCATTTGGTTATTAATGAAGTGTCAAAATCACGAGGGGGAAGTCAGTAAACCAGTTTATACTTATGGGTTACCACTTATCTTAATTAAACCTTTATGGTTACATTAGGGCAGAACTTACTAAGAGCTACATTTATTTTCATCTATTTCGGATAGATTTTGAACAGCATTCGTCCATTCTTCCTGTAGCCATAAATACTGATTTATAAATTTGTAGTTCCACAAGAGGCAGAGAACTTTCTGAAACCTTGAAGTGGGACTTGACAATGCTGTTTGCTCTGCTCACAACATGTTAGCATATGATCAAGGCAGAGTTTTTTCCTTCCTTCCTTCCTTCCTTCCTTTCTTCCTTCCTTCCTTCCTTCCTTCCTTCCTTCCTTCCTTCCTTCCTTCCTTCCTTCCTTCCTTCCTTCCTTCCTTCCTTCCTTTTTCTTTCTTTCTACTAGAAGTGACTTCTAATATGGTAACTTTGATCAAAGACTAGCAACCAGCAAAGATTTTGAAAGACACACTACTCTGGAGCCTGAGTTTAGCTGACCCTGGTAGCTCTGTATCAAAGGACAAGTAGATACAGTGATGTAAACAGAGCCATTTCCATACATAAATCGTTTAAGAAAGAAGTGTTATATCATAATCAATATCCTTATTAATATAGTATACTCTCATGGAAGACATCTTGTAACAAAATAATTAAGTTTTTCACATATTTCCTATGAAAGAAAACTTAATCTAAATTATCTCAATCCAATATTTAAAACAACAATTTTATAATGACCACAAAAATGGCAAAACTACAGCTAAGGAATATATTTGTGAATCTTCTCTAGCATAAAACTAGAAAGAAAACATCATTAGCATTGCCAAGTGTTGTTAAATTATGGCATATTTTGGACATTGTAAAGGAGAAAAGATCTTGTGGTTATTTTGTTTGGCTGTAAAATTTTAAAAGTCAACCTGATGCATATAGAACTAAAATAAAATATTTTAGACATTTAGCATTATATGATGAGTATCTGTTCATATTCTACTTTTGCATGCTGAGTTATTCTGAATGTAAACTAACTTTTTTCAGAATATCTTACAATATTTGTGCTTCATGAGAACTAAATGGAACTGAAAAATTGTTGCAGGCAAACATTTCCCAAAGTCTACTGAAATAAAAATCTTTGTATCATATTACCTAATTCAACAGTTCAGTTCAAGTGGTCTATGAACTATTGAAATTCTTGGTCACTTTTATAATTTAAAATTATTTTACTAAGAAATATAGTGAACATATATATTGGAATTTTCCTGGTTAGCTAACTATAGATTCATGAGCTGACTTGACATTGAGCACATTTACTCACAAAGCTGAATAATATTTCTAACATCATAAAGAACACTGAACATTTTATTACTATCTCCATCACATGTTTCTTAGGCTTATTTAAAAATTAATATATTTGTTATGAATAAGTATATACATTGTATGAGAAAATCTTGTGAAGGTGTCCCCATTTATATAGATTAATGGGTAAAGCATAGAAAATAACTGCGAAATAAAATATATAAAATCCTAAATTGTGAGGCATAAACATATAGAAGTAAAATAGCAGAGAAAGAAATGGCAGTTAATGACAGGCACATGGGAAAGGTTTTACAGCATCCTACAAATGAAGACAATTCCACAGCAGTGATCTAAAGGAAAACTTAGACGATGGAGAAATCACTTGGTGCATATTTCATCGAGAGAGGTGAAGGAAGAACTGTTCTGATTAATGTAGAGGTCAGAGAAGGAGGCAGCAGCAAAAACATACTCACATACAAGACATTAGTGCTCCCATGAAAGGTCAGTAAATAGTGTAAGCATATTAAACAATCAATGAGAGATTGGGTGTGATGCTACCACTCACAAAGTCCGGAGCTTCTTGGAGATTACAACTATGTAGAAAGGAGAGTTATGAATTGCCACAAATTGATCTTAGCCCATTGCTGCCAACATGGATGGATCTGGTACCCAGAAGATGCATACAAAGAAGAAAAGCTTCTATCCTGTGCAGGAGATGATCCATCTTCCAAACTAGGGGTTCTAACAGGTTGGGAAGGGCTACTGTGGAGGAAAAGAGATCCACAGGATATTCACAGCAGAACTGTTAAGGAAATGCTGCAAGAGGATATTAGGATTAGAGGCGAGCAGATTTCCTAAAGCCATATAAAATGAACTGAGATTTCTACTAAATATAGCTTTAAACCATATTTTGACAAAAAGGACTCTGATTTAGTGGAATATAAAATCCAAGGTTTTAGTATTTATGATTTTCAGGTGTAGGTAAAAGTGAATTTTGTAATCTTTGAATATATACATAAAAATATTGTAGCTAAAAGAAAAGTTATAAGTACCAGGACCACACCATGAAGTTCTTCTGTAGTGGAGCAAGGCAGGTAAACCAATTAGTGCATATGTGCTCCTTTTATAGGATGTACAACATAATCTGTTTTCTTTGTTGGAGAAAGGAAGAAAGTCCCCTTATTATTCAAACATACAATAGAGAGATATAGAGAAATAGTGACAGAGACAAAGAAAAAGAACTCATGAAAGATGTATGGAGAAAATGAAAAGGTAAGAAAAATAGAGAGAAAGGAAAGACAAAGTAAAGGAAAAATACATGTAAAAGCTTTGGGGGTGCTGACTCTGCACATCATTAGAGGGCATGAACAGAATTTTTGTTTCTTTCTGCCTTTTATACACATGCTCTTTTAATGCCTAATGATATTATCACATACACATGTACATTATCTCATTAGTCAGCAGAATATTTTTCTATTTTTATTTAACATTTTTAAAAGCATGGATTCAAAATAGAAAGTATTTTTTTTAAAAAAAAGTATTGAGGCTGTGTGTGTGTGTGTGTGTGTGTGTGTGTGTGTGTGTGTGTGTGTGTGTGTGTGTGTGACTACAGTGATTGAGAAAGGCCTTGAATGTGAAATAACTTCCTCATGGAATCTTTATGTCCTTGTTGCTGAGGCTGTAGATAAGAGGATTCAGCATAAAGATAACCAAACTGTAAAAAAAACGGTGGTGATCTCAACCAGGAGCAGGGAGCTCCCAGACTCCATCATGTAGTAGAGGAGAATTATCCCATGGCAGAAGCAGATGGCGGTCAGGTGGGGGGCCCAGGTGAAGAAGGTTTTTTGAAGTGTTCCCATAGTAGGAACCTTGATGACAGTCACAAAGATGACCACACAGGACACAGTGATGAAGAGGAGGCTGGGAATCTCATGAATGCACAAATGACTAAGCCCACCAGGTGGCTGAGGGAGGTGTCAGAGCAAACTAGACATGGTGACAGAGTGCTTCCAGCAAAGTGATTAATGAAGGCCTCAAGGCTTCCTGGGGAGCTTCTGGTCTTCAGTCCAGGCTGCAAGGCTGAGGAAGCTTTGTTCCAATGCCGAAAAAGAGATGCTACAAGCACAGAGACTGCTGAGACATCCAGCCATGTGGACTGTGTGGGGACGGTTCCTTGACTCTCAGGATTGCACACTGCTATTGTGGGTCTACTGTGAGCTAATCCAAATAAATCCTCATTTTCACTATTTAAAAAAGTGATTAATGACAGTAGATCTACAGTAAGATAGTGCTGAAAGAAAATACGTGAGTGTGGTGGAATTAGTCCACCCTTAGGTAAGATCCAGCTACCAGGAGAGCACAGAACCCAGGAGACATGGCAACTGAATTGAGCAAAGGGTTGCAGACAGCCACAAAGCAGTCATAGCCATGGCTGCTAGCAAAAATGTTTGGGTAATGACACAACTGTTACAAAGAAAACCTGCACTAGGCATCCTTTAATGGAAATAGACCTGTCTTCTTCTACGAAGTAGTTTAACAGTTTTGGTGCATTTTCTGTAGTGTAACAAAAATCAACAAAAGAACTGGATAAGAAAAAAGTTCACGGGAGTATGGAGTTTGCGATTAATTCTTTTTTTATTTTTATTTTATTTATTCATTTTTCAAGCAGAGATACAGAAAGAGAGAGAGAGAGAGAGAGAGAGAGAGAGAGAGAGAAAGAGAGAGAGAGAGAGAGAGAGAGAGAGAACCAGAGCCACCACTTTGTGGGTCTGGCATATGTGGGTCCTGGAGAATTGAACCCGGGGCCTTAGGCACTGGAGGCAAGTGCCTTAACCGCTGAGCAATCTCTCCAGCCCGAGTTTGCGATTAATTCTGATGATCAAAATCATACCTAGGGTTTTCAACACAGAAATGGTATAGATTGTCAAAACACCAGGAACAGCAGCACCTGCCAGTTTGGCTATTCAGAGAATCCCAGGAAGACAAAATGACTCCTCTGCTCTGATGTCTTGTGGTACTCTGCTAATGAGGCATGGAGGAAGTAGGGTTTTGCTGAGTCTGGCAGGCTTCTGGGACAGTCTCCTTCTGAAGGAAGTTGAGGCAAATTCCGGGGGCCCCTGTAAATCTTAGCAATCCTGAAAACTCCAAAGCCCCTAGGCAGGCCACAAGATAAAGAAGCAGATCAAAACCTAACTTAGCCTAACTGCAAATAACAAACAATAAGGTTTTATTTCCTCTGCTAACATCACCATTCTCTCACAGACCCAGCCTGGCTGCATATCTGAGAGCTAAGCTTTAATATGCATCCGGATGAGAGCATGGTAGCTCATGCCTTTGTTCCTAACACACCTGTGCCCCCAGGAGGCAGGGGATGGCTGAAGGCCCTAAATCCTGT